>CBVK0104162093.1:0-29569 GCA_900067695.1 Picea abies
AAAAAAAATTGTAAATTTTAATTTAATAATTTATTTATTTATATTTATTTTAACTAAGTTAGGTTTTAGCATTAAATGTGATAGCTCTCAACAAAGAAATCGTTGAATTAAAATTAGAGAAAGAGGGTCTTTCAAAGAAATGTTCTAGAGAAATGAATAAAGGAAGTGAGGTTCATGACTCTTTATTAATGTCACCCATGGTTATTTCGAAGAAATTTTCTGGAGAAATGAATAAAAGAAGTCAGGTTCATGATTCTTTATTAATGTCACCCATGATTATTTCAAGTTCAACTAGAGGCTCAGAAGAAAATAATCAACAAAAGGAAAAGCATGTAACCGAACTTGAAGAACAGATGGAAAGGAGAACTCAAAAAATAAATATTCTAATTAAAGAAAAAGAAAGCTTGAGTAAGCTTCTTGAAGATACATTAGAACAAATTGTTGGTACACAACATTTAATTGAAGCCAGACAATTATTGTGGGATCAGATTATTCAAGTCATGGAACAATTCAGGACCCACTTGGAAATATATCAGTTTTGTAAAACAATGACCATAAAAAATGCATAGTTGGATATCAACAATCATCTATCTAAGATTGAAAAGAAGATGCCTCGGGCTGAAAAGTCTATTGAGTTTAACAATTCTCTTACTGATCAAGAATTAAAAGACTCTGGAGTGACAGATAGATTTGATGTTGTATTAAATGTCAGAAATGTCAAAGAAAAGGGGGAGCTACTCAAAGCATTAGTTATAAAGATCGAATAAGATCATTAGGTGATAGTTGAATTTAAAAGACAATTCAGAAAGGTTAGAAAAATTGGTCTATCATCTCCCTGACTAACTGTTCCTTGGCTTCAATCTAAGGAAGCCTATGCACAGATGTTGGTTGCTTACATATATGATATGCAGTTTGAAATTGATGAAAACGAAGCGTTCTCTAGGAAAACTATTGTTAACTCTCTGAGAAAAGATTTTACTATTCTAACGATGCTCACTGATTTGTTAATCAGTCAACTTGCCAGTCCTTATTATTTTTCTACGAAACTTGAAGTATTATACAGAAAGATGTTGAGACAACCATTTCCTTCAAATGTTGAATGGAACGAAATGCTTAGATTCAAGCTCATTCTGATGAAGCTCCATCATGAAATGATTATTCAAACAGACGAAGACAGAGAAACCACTAAAGTAATTCTTGATATTGTTGAGACCAGTCATCAAAGTAAAAAAGGAACACCACAAAAGGGAAAGAAGATCATCATTAAGGAGTCGACGGTTGGTTATTTACCTTTAGTTAAGAAGAGTCAAGTTGGCCCAAAAATGAGAAGCAAAAAATAGTTTTCTTTTTCTAATTTACTTTTATTTCAAATTTAGTTTCAAGATAGTTATTTGACAATTATGAAAAAGAACTATAAAAATATTTTTTTGAAGACTCACAAGGGGTCGACATTTTCTTGAAAGGCATACACTAATGTATGAGAATTCGTTGCCATGAGGATGATGATCTTTCAGATCTTTAATAGCATCTTTGTTTGATTTTGAAATAATATTCGACGCCAATGTGTATTGGCATTTATGTTATGTTAAGTGTTTTATTTTTGTTTATGTGTATTTTGCTTCTTTTGTATATCAATTAATTATAGTATGAATTTTCATTAGGTCGACATGATCGCTTTTGAAGTTTATTCATTTTAGAATGATGTTTTTCAAGTTAACATATTCGACATTATCTTTCTATTGAGAATTTATATGAATGATATTTTTTAGTCTTATATACCAAGTATTCACTACTGTATATGATGCGAATGTTGTTCACATAATCTTTATGTAATAGCACTAGTTATTTTCTTTTATTTATTTTCCTGACATCACTTTATCTTTGAGAACATGTTTCTTAACTCTGAAGTGATTATATTTGGTTTACTTCTTTCTGATTTGAAGTGGTTAAGGTCTCATTTTATTTAATATAGTTTGATCTTCATTGGATAAAGTTGCCTTGTTTCTTTACCTCATTGATGTTGTTGGACATTTTGATTGGTTATGTTATTGCTTTAAATCTTACCTACCTTTCATATTTCATTTTAACTAGGGATATTGCCTCTAGCTCCTAGATTTTTCTAAGAGAGCCTAAAGCGGGAAGAGACTTATAAAGGGTCTATTTGGATGCCTTGGCATTGTTATTTAATTAGATCAACCTGAGGAACAACAATGTCCACGTGGTTTTAATTTGGGTCATGAGGCCAATCAAATGGGTGTTGGGGAAATCCAAGGCACAATCAAGGTGCATGGTAATAAAGTTGGTATGGATTCAATCAAGGGTGGTTTTGATTCCAATCAAGGGGCTTCTTGATGGCAATCAAGGGGCTTCTTGATGGCAATCAAGGAAAGTTGGATAGATACGCATTGTGTACATGTATATTTTTCATATACACAATGCGTATCTAACCATCTCTTTGAATTAATTTTAGGGCTTAACATGGGTCAAACGCTAATGTTTTTTAAAATATACACAAAAATAATAATGGGGGAACGTGACATACAGTGGAGGTTTGGAGGGTGGGGGGTGAATCGAAATCGAAATAATATATGCAACAAATTAAAAAATGAGAAATTGAGGTAAGATTGTACTCTCTTTATCTACGCTAATAAAATTGTTTACGTTCAACTTGACATGCCTCATATCATTAAACCTTGACCATGTTTCCTTGATTGTTCAAGTTCATCCCAGACATCTTTGGCACTAGAATCTTAACTAGACTATAGGCTAATCAAGTTCAAATTAACACACACTTAAACTTGAATATACATACTAATTACAATCTTTATTCAATTATTTAGACTTCTTAGATTTGAAGATGCCATTAGAAGTTATCATAATCAAAACATCTTATAACAATTTTATTTTCATTATTTTTTATAATATTTTAATTATATAATAGTGATAAATTAAAATAAATATAAATTCTATAATTTTAAATTATTTAAATATAAAAAACCAATAACTTTTTTATTACACATGCTTAATATATCTTTAAATAACCTTGGAACTTGTTTTAAGGTAAAGTAAAAACAAAGTAAGTTGTTAACATGGCCATTATAAGTATCCAATCCTCCTTGGGTTTCACACTTGTTAAAGTTTCCATTTAACAACATTATTGGCTCATAACAATAATCATTGATATCGGGGTTTATAAACTGATAAGTATTATTATGTTTTGTTTTCTTTTGAATATTTCTATCATTGACTTTTGTAGAAGAGTTGTTGTTCAACAAAACTTTTAAATCATTAAAATGGGAAAACAATCACACACTATAATTATTCTAGAGTGTCCCACCTTTTAATAGATGGTAATTATTAAAAAAATCATTAAAATTATTTTATTTTATTAAATTTTTATATAAAAAATTCAATATATTTAAATTAAAAATTATAAAATTTATAATAAATATTATTTAATAGATACAATTCTTAGTTTGGTTGCATGTACGTTTTACATGTATTTTTTTATAATATTATTGAATTTAAATTAATTAATAGATGTTTGTAATTATTTTATATACTAAAGCATAAGTTTTAAAAAATCAACTATAATTAGAATTTTATATAATTTAAGTTTTTTACAAGTTAAAAAAAATTTAAGTATAATTAGAATTTTATATAATTTAAGTTTTGTGTATGATGAAAATGTTATAAGAATTTAATAAAAAATTTAGATACGAGTATAGTTTTATCATGATTTAAATTTGTGTATGGTGATTTTTTTTTTTTGTAACGGAAATAGTTGTAGTTGTATTTGCAATTGTATTGGTTAGCAAATATTACATATCAAAGATTTGCAAGGTTTGTTGTCGAGGCTAAACAACCTAAATTCAAAATTTATTATCCCAAACTACTCATACCTAAGAGAGCTACATTCGAAAAGTCCTTACATGAAAATATTCGCACAAATTAATTACATATCAAAAGACAAAAACAATACATTATTACATTGGATTGCAAGCCTGACTTCTTATCACCAATGGTTGGGATGTCAATGGAGTTTTTTCCTTCTTTCCTATTATCGTCCAAAATTCTTTTGCATTTGATGGAGTTCTTACTGTTCCTACTAGTCATATTTGATTTATAGGTTCTATTTTTTATGGAGCCTCAAATTCTTTAGCCTGGTCCGCCCAACTTGCTAGTGGTCGAAAACTGAAAAGAGTCGATGTTCCATGCCCTGAACCAAGAGAGACAAGTTCCTCTTTCTTTGAGCTCTAAGATCCCAATTCTGGTTGTAATTCTTGAAGAATAGATTCTGAATGAATTGGGGGATCCACTTGTAATGATGTTCCATTGGGTTGCAAGATCAATTGATGATCTTCATTAGAGCCATCTCACTAGGTGGATTTACATTGTTGCTTCATATTCTTCCTAGGCCCTTTGGAACAATGTGTTGTAATGTGCCATGTTTCAAAACAAGCTATGCATCTCAAAGAAACCCTTTCATAGTCTAACTTCTAAGTCTAGGAATAATTTTTACTTGTCAAATTAATTTCCACTAGAAACACTTTGTTGAAATTTGTTCCTACACAGATTCGAGCATTTGTTGAAATGCTTTGTCTCTCATTTTCAGAAACTTGCAAAATGGAATTTTCCTAAAGCTGATCCAATGGTTCGAAGAGAGGTTAAATCCCAAAAATGCAAAGTTAGATTTGGGAGCCTCACCTAGACATGAGTTGATGAAAGAATATTGGTCAAAGGATTGAAAGAAGGAGTCTAGATCTTCATGCACAAACCTAAGTTTCCCAAAAACAACAAACTTGAATTAAGAATCAAATCCTTTTCTTCCACAAAATCAAACTTGACAATGAAAAAACCCTTTGCACAGGGGTAGATGAAGGCATATTTTTAATCATTGGTTTACAATAAATTGAAAACTAGTCATGATGATTAGCAAGTCGAGGCCAAAACCCTTTAAAGCGGTAAACCAAACCATTGGATCTGAAGAAGTCTACCTCATCATCAACTTATATCCCCATGGGAATGGTTAAAGTAGAGGCTTCCTAGACCAAAAATGAGGAGGAATGAGAGGAACAATAGAGGAGTCTTTTTGGACTACATCCTTGTAAGAGACGTCGCTCGGATTGATGGAAAAAACACTCTTGAGGCCACTAGTAAGTAGTGCATCTGCAGGTCTGAACTTGGCTAGCTCGGTGCCCCTAAAACCAACTAAAATGTTCGCAATACCTACCAACACCACATAAGACATGAGAGAATTCGCAATGGAGATGAGATGAGCTTCAGAAACACATGAGAAGACATTGTGAGTGGCTAGGGATAAACCCTAGATGTAGTCGCCAAGTGCAAGAGAGGCATTTCTCTCAATTTGTATAGAAACATATCTTATTAATAATTATGGGAGGTTTAAAATCCTTCCATATAAACTTCATGAATGAATTGTGAAGCACAACAATGTGTATGGTGAAATAATATCCTTAAAAATTTTGTTTAATTTTGAATAGATCTAGATTATCAAAAAATTGATTAAAGTTCCAAATCTATGGGAACTTTGATTTTATTTATCATCACATTCCAATAACTAGAGGGAAGTTTTCTACAATATTAAACAAGTGCAGCACGCTGCAATATACTTCCTCTTAAACTAATTCACAAGATGGTAGTAACAGTTGATTAACCAAGTAGAATTTCCCCAGGTCAGAGAGACCTACAATGTCTCATCTTATCTTCAGGCAATTTACAGTGGATAAGTATCCTCCAAGCCACATAAGATCATGAGCACCTAACAGGTACATAGTGTGCATGTCGGCCCAAATTCTAACTCACTGAAAGTCCATCAAAATACTTGTATCTGATAAGTATCCTCCAAGCCATGTTAGATCATGGACACCTAACAAGTAGAGGGTCTGTATTTCAACCCTGATTCTAATAAACTCAAAATAAAACAAAATTTGTCAGGTAGGTTGTGTTCAAGTGGTAAATCAAGTACTTATTTTACCCAAATCCAGGTACAATCACGCCGAATAACATGTTAACATATTTCTGGGTGAATTTGATGGAAAACCTAATATTATATATTATAACAGAACTCTGCCCTCACAAAAGAATACGAATTCTACCAACCAAATATAAAAGAACATCAAATTTTGGGCAAACACACAAACACCACGAAACAAAGTAACGAATAACATGAGTTGGCCTAGATTTCAAAATACACAGACGACATTTCTTTCCTGATGGGATTTGTAGGACAATTCGGAGGTCAAAATTTAAGGGCAAGAAGCGAGCACGCTCATGATCATAATGTTAAACCAGATATCCCCCAAATCGATAATGCTTCCATAGCTACAAAACCCAATTAAGTAAATTAGTCTACAACACTCAATCGATTAGGACTTCCATGGAAAAAACTAGAAGATAATTGCAGCCAATTTCCATTTCTGAAACTTCAAGTTTTCTTGGTCCCATCAAACATTGTTTCAACGGACAAAATAGTTTAAAGGATGCATTAACTTGCTAATAGGAATAATCCACCAATAACCTACTGATAAAAGTTGTGTTTTCGGAGTACCTAAGTAACGCCAAGGTTTAACGAGGGTTTATATGCTCAGAGTCGCAATGCTTCTTCAGACCAAAAAGCTTGGGAGGGAGTGCATGGTTTTTAGCATAAATAAATTGAGAGCAAGGTTTTAGCATAAATAAAGTGAGAGCAGGGTTTTAGTCTTCGCTTTCGCTGCTTCCGATCTCACTCCTCTTTCTTTGAGCTCTAAGATCCCAATTCTGGTTGTAATTCTTGAAGAATAGATTCTGAATGAATTGGGGGATCCACTTGTAATGATGTTCCATTGGGTTGCAAGATCAATTGATGATCTTCATTAGAGCCATCTCACTAGGTGGATTTACATTGTTGCTTCATATTCTTCCTAGGCCCTTTGGAACAATGTGTTGTAATGTGCCATGTTTCAAAACAAGCTATGCATCTCAAAGAAACCCTTTCATAGTCTAACTTCTAAGTCTAGGAATAATTTTTACTTGTCAAATTAATTTCCACTAGAAACACTTTGTTGAAATTTGTTCCTACACAGATTCGAGCATTTGTTGAAATGCTTTGTCTCTCATTTTCAGAAACTTGCAAAATGGAATTTTCCTAAAGCTGATCCAATGGTTCGAAGAGAGGTTAAATCCCAAAAATGCAAAGTTAGATTTGGGAGCCTCACCTAGACATGAGTTGATGAAAGAATATTGGTCAAAGGATTGAAAGAAGGAGTCTAGATCTTCATGCACAAACCTAAGTTTCCCAAAAACAACAAACTTGAATTAAGAATCAAATCCTTTTCTTCCACAAAATCAAACTTGACAATGAAAAAACCCTTTGCACAGGGGTAGATGAAGGCATATTTTTAATCATTGGTTTACAATAAATTGAAAACTAGTCATGATGATTAGCAAGTCGAGGCCAAAACCCTTTAAAGCGGTAAACCAAACCATTGGATCTGAAGAAGTCTACCTCATCATCAACTTATATCCCCATGGGAATGGTTAAAGTAGAGGCTTCCTAGACCAAAAATGAGGAGGAATGAGAGGAACAATAGAGGAGTCTTTTTGGACTACATCCTTGTAAGAGACGTCGCTCGGATTGATGGAAAAAACACTCTTGAGGCCACTAGTAAGTAGTGCATCTGCAGGTCTGAACTTGGCTAGCTCGGTGCCCCTAAAACCAACTAAAATGTTCGCAATACCTACCAACACCACATAAGACATGAGAGAATTCGCAATGGAGATGAGATGAGCTTCAGAAACACATGAGAAGACATTGTGAGTGGCTAGGGATAAACCCTAGATGTAGTCGCCAAGTGCAAGAGAGGCATTTCTCTCAATTTGTATAGAAACATATCTTATTAATAATTATGGGAGGTTTAAAATCCTTCCATATAAACTTCATGAATGAATTGTGAAGCACAACAATGTGTATGGTGAAATAATATCCTTAAAAATTTTGTTTAATTTTGAATAGATCTAGATTATCAAAAAATTGATTAAAGTTCCAAATCTATGGGAACTTTGATTTTATTTATCATCACATTCCAATAACTAGAGGGAAGTTTTCTACAATATTAAACAAGTGCAGCACGCTGCAATATACTTCCTCTTAAACTAATTCACAAGATGGTAGTAACAGTTGATTAACCAAGTAGAATTTCCCCAGGTCAGAGAGACCTACAATGTCTCATCTTATCTTCAGGCAATTTACAGTGGATAAGTATCCTCCAAGCCACATAAGATCATGAGCACCTAACAGGTACATAGTGTGCATGTCGGCCCAAATTCTAACTCACTGAAAGTCCATCAAAATACTTGTATCTGATAAGTATCCTCCAAGCCATGTTAGATCATGGACACCTAACAAGTAGAGGGTCTGTATTTCAACCCTGATTCTAATAAACTCAAAATAAAACAAAATTTGTCAGGTAGGTTGTGTTCAAGTGGTAAATCAAGTACTTATTTTACCCAAATCCAGGTACAATCACGCCGAATAACATGTTAACATATTTCTGGGTGAATTTGATGGAAAACCTAATATTATATATTATAACAGAACTCTGCCCTCACAAAAGAATACGAATTCTACCAACCAAATATAAAAGAACATCAAATTTTGGGCAAACACACAAACACCACGAAACAAAGTAACGAATAACATGAGTTGGCCTAGATTTCAAAATACACAGACGACATTTCTTTCCTGATGGGATTTGTAGGACAATTCGGAGGTCAAAATTTAAGGGCAAGAAGCGAGCACGCTCATGATCATAATGTTAAACCAGATATCCCCCAAATCGATAATGCTTCCATAGCTACAAAACCCAATTAAGTAAATTAGTCTACAACACTCAATCGATTAGGACTTCCATGGAAAAAACTAGAAGATAATTGCAGCCAATTTCCATTTCTGAAACTTCAAGTTTTCTTGGTCCCATCAAACATTGTTTCAACGGACAAAATAGTTTAAAGGATGCATTAACTTGCTAATAGGAATAATCCACCAATAACCTACTGATAAAAGTTGTGTTTTCGGAGTACCTAAGTAACGCCAAGGTTTAACGAGGGTTTATATGCTCAGAGTCGCAATGCTTCTTCAGACCAAAAAGCTTGGGAGGGAGTGCATGGTTTTTAGCATAAATAAATTGAGAGCAAGGTTTTAGCATAAATAAAGTGAGAGCAGGGTTTTAGTCTTCGCTTTCGCTGTTCATGGATGCATCGTACGTTGGGATAAATGTTATCAGGTGGAAACATGATTGTTGGGAATTTTGTCCTTCCCCGTTAATTCAAGGTCTCGAAATATGCGAAGGCTTCAATAACACTATCAATTTATTGACCAATGAGGAGTTAAAAAAATACTATTTTTTTTATATTAAAAATTAATTTTTTTTACTTGTTATGTTCCACATTATAATTCATACATATTTTTCAAGTCAACACAAAACTAATATGAAAGTCAATGCTAACTCATTGCTATATACTGTCAGAGACAGTACAATAACTCTAAAATAATTCCCTATAAAACTTACTTTTTTCAATAACTCTAAAATAATTCCCTATAAAACTTACTTTTTTCAATAACTCTAAAATAATTCCCTATAAAACTTACTTTTTTCTGAATTGACACATTATCAAAAACTTAATAAAGTTCTAGACATTGGAAACTTTAATTTTTCATATTGCCAAATTCTAAGAATAAAAGAAAATTTTCTAAAATATTTAACTATGCTCCATAAAAACACTACAATATTTTTAGAAAATATTACCTAAAGTATCATCAAACTATTTTTTTTTTTATATATAAATCTAAGTGATAATCTAAACCATATTTTTATTTATAATAAAATTAAAATCCATAATTGTTGTCACAATCAAAACATCCACAATATATATATTACCACTTAAAAATTTTCATAATTATTATATTAAAACATTTATATAAAACCTTGGGTACATCTTTAATAAAATCTAAATAAAACATTTAATTATATTTTTATATAAGATTTTGATTTTATTTTAATTCTATTTTAAATAGATTTTTTCATCAATTTTTTAGTTATGTTTTTAATTAAAGATTATGTCCCCCGGATAGGGTGACACGCAACACACAAGGGCCACATAGCACCAGGTCAAGCCAAGCCATAAATATGGCAAGCTGGCTCCCATCCCCTCTCTATAAAATATGGGAGCTCACCTTAACTGTCATCCAAGAGCCATGGGACTGCTCCCTTGTGTGAACAAAGTGACGGTAGGAAAATTCAATGCTTGGGGGGCGATAATGGAAGTCGTCATGTCGCACCTCCTGGTTATCACCCAGCACTACACCAACCCTCTCCATTTCGCCCTCGGCATGCACTAGGTAAGCAACTTAGAGCTCTGGTGCAATGATTACAAAACCTCTTGCAATTTTGCCATCAACATTACCTTATTGATGCCACGAGAGAGAAGTAAGCCGCGTCACGGCCCTTCCTGGCATAGTCTGGCAGTGCGAAAGAGGAGGCAGCAAATGCTAGAGCGGGCACTCTCCATAGCCCGCACTCGGAGATTTTAGGCAGCACGTAGAGGAGGAATGGCCTAGTCGCCTCCAATGGCCTATGTGGAGGAAGTCACCCTAGAGGAACCCATATGGATCCCTCCGGAGTCTCTTCTATTTATTGTGCCAGAGAATTGGCAACCTCCAAGCAACTTCTCTATGGAAGACACTAAGCCATCCACTACGTCTCACCACGAAACCAACACCATGGAAGCGAAGATGGAAGAGGTCCACATCTGCTTCATCGAGGAGGAATTTCCGGAGGAACTCCTCCACATGGCCTCTCAGGATGCAATACTTTCAGAGGGCTACGATCCTTCCAGAGCCACAGCGAGAGAAGGGGACCCCGAAAAGGAGGACGGAGCACATGGATGGAGCGCGACGGCGGAGCACACGGAAGGAGTCGAGGATGGAATGCAGGCTGCAATAGGCGAGGTTTTGGAAGGTTCGGGTGGCACGACAACAAAAGGTGGCGAGATCCTTGCGCCACCTCCTATCTCGATTGTACCGAAGCCATGGCATGCCCCCCCACCCTTCTTCCACTCGGATCAGTTGGACTTAGTGCTTGACCTGAGAAGCCCGATGGCAGACCAGGTTTACCGTGGCACACTCATGCACCAACGCATTGATATGTTGTATGAAGCTTTCTCCAATGAAACAGTAGGGCAAAGATGTCTGACGTGTGCAAGACCTTATGCTCTGTCGACTCAGAACAGACCACATAACGAAGACCTGGACGAGGCTACTTCTAGTGCTAATGGGTAACTACATGGCTTGGAGTTCTTTCGGGTTCTGGTTAGGTGTCAGTTTAAACTCTTTTATGTTCAGTTCCAAGTCCAGTCTAGTTTCAATTCTAGTTTTAATGGTTAATGTAAAGATTATAGGCCACCACCTGCCCTGGTTTCCTCTTGGCAGGGTAGATGGTGGTCCGCCTTTTTTCGATATGAACATCTAAGGCTGCCAACTGTTTTGGTTTCCGCTAATTTTGCAAAACAGTTGGTAGCCTAAGGACATATTTTATTTTTGTATGTGATATAATATAATAGGATCTGCCTATCTTTTTATTTAAAAAAAAAATTAAAGATTATGTCTTTAATCATAGGACCAACTAAAAATTCCCTTATACATGGATTTAATTATATTTTTTTTACAATTTTAATTATGTTTTAAATAAAATTTTTAATTACTATTTGAGTTATGTCTTTAATCAAAGATTCAATTAAAAATTCAATTATATGTAGATTTAGATTCTTTATTTCTAAGCCATATATTTGAGGAAAATTTTCCTCTCATTTTAAGGATGGTATTAAGGGTAAACACTAAATTCTTAGAGGCATAGGGTCACATCAACAACAAGGTTTGAAGTGGTTATAATAATATACTAGTTAATAACTCAACATGTCACTTACTAAAATTAAACTTATGTGGGAAGGATAATACTCAACTTGAAATGGTTATAACAATATACTAGTTTTTTTTTTTGTAAGTGAGTGTAAGAAGTTGTATTACTGTAGAAGATTATGATACAAAAAAGGGGGACATCCCGTTCTGCCTAGAAGGAAACCAGACCAGGGGTTCCTGAGTTGTGTGTGCTGATAATTACGAGGGGTGGGACTGGTCTTCCACTTGGGGAAACCAGGTCAGTCCTACCATATCCAGATTGATAAAAGATAAGAAACACAGTCATAAAAGCAAAAGCTGAAACAACCCACTAAACCCAAGTGGGTAGTAGGTACGAACTAACCTGACTAAGACTTGCATTACTACCATTAGACTAACCATTCACTAGTCCAGGACGACGATGTGTTGTTCCACCATCCGCTTGGCTCTTGTTATCATACTTCTGGGAGATCGTGCGAGTCTTCCAGATGTGGGCTCGTGCACCACGTTCGTCGGTCGGTGTGATGTCCATGTGGTGGACATAGCGCAGATAGAGGTGGAACTGAGCATCCAACCGCTCCATCTAGGATTTCTGGTCCTTCTCGACCTCAACTAACAATTTGGTAATAGTTTTCAGAATGCTAAGGCGACTCATGATTTCATCCAACATTTTCTTGTTTTCCTTGTGACCTTCCTGTCTAGCGTCTTCCATTTCCAAAATCACTTTGTCGATCATCATCTTAGTTAGCCAAGCCATCTCCATCATTTTATGGTAGAGGGTTTCCCTGGACTGCTTGGCCCCCGGATTTGTTACCTAGTCCGCTTCCTGTGCCAGTGCATCCCACGCTTTGCCTTTGCATTTTTCTTTTATTTCCTTTTCCCACCGGGTAATGGTCGCTTTGCCTTTCGGCGCAACCAAAGTTCGGAAGGTGCCCTTTGCATATTTTAGCACCTGCTCCATTCTTGACACCTGTCGTGGACTGTTTGATACTTCCTTTCTAAGGGGGTTCCTCTTCCTGTTCGTTCACTTCACTCGCGCCATCCCGCTTGGCCTATCGTTGCTCCTTTGTGGTATACTTTGCCTGTACCTAACTTCACAGGGATTCTTCCTTTACCTGCCCTTGTATCTATGATAGTCCTTGTTATTGTGCTCCTTCTATTTGTGTATCTTCCTATTGTCTCTCCTCTTATTGAGCTTCCCCTACTGCAAGCTTGTCCTTCCAATCATGGTTTTCCCGCTGTGGTGAGCTCTTCTGTGTTTTTTCCTTGGTGCAGCTCGTATGCTCATGATGACTCGGCCTTTATCCCTATGTGGGTCCCTACCCCTGCTTGCTTGAGATCTGAATGTATTGTTGTTCGTACCTATACTTTGGCATGGTGGATCGAGTCTAGGCCATGTCACGCCCTCATGCCTTGCGTCATTTGTTGCATGTAGTTTGTCGTCTAAACTTTCCCACGTGCTTTCCCTGCTACTCTTATTATCTAGAGAGCCTTGCTTATGTACCCTCGCCTGCTGCTTATGCAGATCCTGCATGGTAATTGGTGGCCAAGTGTGAGGCAATCATTTCCTACTTGGGTCCTGTGTGCTTGTAGAAAGGCCTTGCGCTACCCTCCTCGATGTGACCTTCCTCTCTTAAGCTGCCTTCATGGTATTTTGTCGCTAATTGGATGTAGTATGTTCTGAGTTGTCCATTTGGGATGCTAGTCCAGGTAGTGTTTAGTTTTGGACCTTCCTTGCCAACCCCCTCATTGGCGAGCCTATCCGCCAGGCCATCCATTGACCTGCGCACCCAACGCAACTCTACTGTATTCAGAGTTTTCAGATGCTCATGGATTTTATATAGGGAGTGTGTCAGGAACCAGTGTCTCTGAACCTTGCCCACTCTGATGCTATTTTGGAGTCTTTTCGTCATGTTGATAACCAGGGTGGAGTCACCTTCCATGATAGTGTTTGTCATCCTTTCGCAATTTAGGATTTTTAGGCCAAGCTCTAGTGCTCCAAATTCTACTGCGTTGTTGGTTGAGTTTCCCATACTCCCAGCATACAATCGAATGATGTTACCACCATTGTCTCTTATCACCCCTACCATCCCTGCCACTCCTAGGTTTCCTTTGTCGCCCCATCAAAATTCATTTTGAGGAACCCTACCGAACGGGGGATCCAATTGCGTTCACCTATTTGGAGTTGTGGTTCCCATCTTACCAATGCGTTGTTGTGCCCGTCTTTTAGGTGGAAAAACTCCAGGATGCGAGAGTCTTGGTCAGAGAGTTGTGTTTTCTCCTTTTTGCAGTTGCGGATCTGCAACGTTTCTCATATTTGTGAGATTATTGTGTCCTTGAGATTTCCTTCCGGTAGGCTTTCATTCCTGAAGATGTGTCGGTTCCTTTCTTTCCATATTGCTCAGATGATCATCCCGAGGTTAGATTCCAACAGAGGTTCACCATTTCATTTTCGTTGTAGCTCTCACTCCAATTGTTAATGGTTGTGTTGATATTACCTCTAATCATATTGGACTGGTGGTAGATGCCTGCCACCCAATCCCATATCTTTGTTGTGTAACTACATTCGTTGAGGAGGTGATTGGTTGTTTCCTCCTTTGCTTGACAGAGGTGGCATCGAGATGGACCTATAAAACCCCTTTTCTTGAGGTTTTCCCAGGTTAGAATTCGGTTGTGAAGAACTAGCCATTCAAACATTTTGATTTTTGGCCATTGGGAACTGCACCAAATCTTTCGCCACTGTTGCATCGGTTCTTCTTAATCCTGGCCCACGATGTAATACCGTGCCTATTTTAAGTTGAATTCCCCACCATTTTTCTTGCCCCAACTTAATTGGTCCTCTTCCTCTAAGACTACAATTTTCCTTTTCCCCAATTCCTCCTCCACCACTTTCATTTGTGTTATGATTCGGTCTCTATTTTGAGGATTGAGTTTGTCTCAAATCCTCCATATGTCGCTACCATTTCTTTGCTTCCAATAGTGATGGATTTTTGTTTTTCCTTGCGCTGTCATTTCCTGTTGGAGATCCTCCCTGTCCGGATTTTCCATTCTAGGTTCCTGTTGCCATGTGTCCTCCCAGAATCTAAATGTTTTACCATTTCTGACTTCGCAGAAACTGTGTTTATGGATCTAGTTCTTATTGCGCCAGGCGAGATTCCAGGTGGTTGATTGGGCCCCTGTGCCCATGAACCGAATTTGATATTGGTTGTTGATGTTCGGGGCATACTTGGCCTTCCAGAGGTTCACCCACGGTACCCATTTGTCTTTGACCCATCTCCACCGGAGCTTTGCCCTGTAGGCTTCGTTGGTTACCTGTGGGTCTTGTAACCCTAGGCCTCCTTTTCTTTTTGGTCTACAAACCTTCTCTCGGGCCACCAAGGCCCAGTTCTTTTTATTTTTAGCACCTCGCCATAGGAAATCTCTTTGAATGGCTCTAATCTTTTGTAGTATTCTTTTGGGAGCAGGAAACACTGACATCATATAAGTTGGATTTGCTTGTAGAACCATTTTGGTAAGGATAAGCCTCCCAGCTAGGTTGAGAGCTCTCTAGGTCCAATTTGTTACCCTCTCCTACAGTTTGTTGATCACTCCTTCCCACGTTGCCATTTTTCATGCTCTGTCTGTTAGGAGGATTCCCAAATATTTCATTGGGAGCGTTTTGCGCTCAAACAACAGAATGTTGGCCAAGTTTCTTTGAATTGTAGGATTAGTGTTGAAGAAATAAATCATGGATTTGGAGTGGTTGATCTTCGCCCCTGAGACTTCCCCAAAGTCTTCTAAGATTCTTTTGTAGGCCTTTGCTTCCTTGACCATTGGTGTGCCATGAAGTAGGGTATCATCAATGAACTATTGGTGTGTGGAGGTTGGACAGTTTTTTAAAGGTTTGATGCCTTTTATTTCCCCTGTTGTAGTTGCACTTTTTATACTTCTTCTTAGCCCTTCCATCATCGGAATGAACAAGAAGGGGGATAGAGGGTCTCCTTTTCTGATGCCTCTCGAAGGCTAGAAAGGTTTTGTTGGGGCTTCATTGATTAGAAGTGAGTAGCTTGTCATTGAGACTAGATTGACGATCCAATTGATCCAGTGTTGTTCAAAGCCAAAGGATTCCAACATCTTGGCCATAAAGTGCCAACTAATTTTGTCGTAAGCCTTCGCTAGGTCAAGTTGGATTATCATCCCCCCTCTCCTTTGGCTTTTCAGCATGTGTATAAGCTTGTGGGAATGGATGATGTTGTTCATGATTTGTCTTCCCTCTACGAAACCCGCCTGTTCCTGTGAAATCAATGTGGGTAGGAGAGGTTTTCGTCTATTGGCTATGACTTTGGAGATTATCTTGTAAACTACATTGCATAAAGCTACAGGCTTATAGCGGTCTGGGGTCCTTGCTTCATTTTCTTTTGGGATTAGAGTGATCATTGTGGCATTTAAAGATTTCAATATGGAGGCCGAGCGTTTGGAGTCTTCCACCACCCCATAAACGTCATGTTTAACCACTTCCCAGCATGCCTTGAAGAATTCCACTGTGAAGCCATCTGGACCTAGGGCCTTTCCATTGGGCATCTTCTGAACCACTTGGTCAATTTCCTCCTTTGCGATAGGTTTGCTTAGATTGATATTTTGTTCCTCAATGACCAACTTGGGGATGTGCTGAGTTATCCTTTGTATGGCCTTGATTATGTCTTGGTTGGGTTCCTGGGCTATTCCCTAGAAATGATTGACCAATGTTTTTTCAATATCCTTGTGGGATTCTCTTTCGATCCCGTTCTGATCCCTAATTTTCAAGATTTTGTAATTGGTTCTTCTTGCAATGGTTGTTCTATGAAAAAACTTGGTATTCCACTCTCCTTCCTTTAGCCACCTGATTTTGGACTTTTGGCGCCATAGAGTTTCTTCCTACTGGCATCTTGCTTCTTGTTCCTGGGTCATTTGGATCTCTTCTCTTTTCCAATCCTCTGTGTATCCCTCGTCAATGTAGAGTTCTTGGAGTTGCATCATTCTATCCTCGATACTTTTTTTTTCTTGGTTTATGTTTCCATCCTTGTTCCACTCCTTGAGTTTATGTTTGATGTACTTGAGTTTCTTGTATAGTTTGAACATCCTTTTCCCTTGTTCTAGAAGTTCCTCCCACCACCATTGGTTGATGTTCTCCTTGACGGTGGGATGTTCAATCCAGAATTTCTCAAATCTAAAAGGTATGTTCTTCAGAGTGGTTTGAAAGTTTGCTTCCAATTGAACTGGCCAATGGTCTGAACCCCCCCATGGAAGGATGTTGCAGTCCAAAGCTAGTCCCTACAGAATGATGGATTCCGACACCAAGAATTTGTCTAACCTTGTGTCTACTTGGTGTTGTTTTAGTCATTTTTTATTCCAGGTGAACTGGCCATTGTTGGTCTTGATGTCCGCCATCTCCACTGTGTCAATGAAAGCTGAAAATTCCTCTGCATCTCTATCCAATCTCCTGGTGCCCCCTTTTTTCTCCGCAAGTGTAGTGATGATGTTGAAATCCCCTACCAGGATCCAATGGAGGTTGTTGGTTCAGGCCTTTAGATTTTCTAGGTCTAGGAGCATTCTCCTTTTTTCCTCCAATATCTGGGGACCATACACATTAGTGCATAGAATCGCCTCTGTGTTACCTATAATTTGCATGTTAATCGAAAGTGTGTGTCTTGTGGTTTCAGCTGCTAGTAGGTTCAACGATTGTGGGTTCCACAAGGTGAGAATATTGCCTGCCATCTGTTGGCCTTCGAAAACCAACATCTTGTACTTACTCCATTGTTTTTTACTGATTGTTTCCATTTTGTCTACCGTGCATTTTGTCTCTTGGATGAAACAGAGGTTAGGTTGTTCCTTCCTCAGTCTATTTTTAAGAATTCTTTACTTTCATGGGTTGTTTAGGCCTCTTATATTCCATGTTATAATCTTCAATTAAACATGTGGGGGGGGAGTTGGGAAAGAGATTTTTTATCTTACTTGAATTTATCAGCAAGGCTCCTAGTTCTTGTAGGGCTATGATGTTTGATTTCCTATCGTTTTTCTGCCTTGTCTACTTGGGTGAATGTTGTGGTTGTCCCTCGCTTGCTTTGATTCCTAGGTGTCCTATCTCGCCATGTGTGTGCACTTGGTCCCTCTAGATTTTTCTTCCTCCCTTAGAAGGAAAAGGTATTGAATGTGATCTAGTTGCTCTGTTGGCACATTGTCTACTCCTTGCCTTTTCCATTGCTCCAATATGTTCGAGATATCTATTCCTTCCCTTTCCACAATGTCTCTGAGATAAGGATCTTTCGTACCTACCTCGCTTGGTGTCATCTCCGAGTCTCTATCTGCCTCCTACATTGAGGAGTTGGCGTCTTCATTTCCTCCTTCTATAGGACTTGCGCTACCTCCCTGTTCTCTCTTATTGCTTGGAATATATGTGTTCTCATGAGTTTCTTGTTCCCTAGCTTCTCTAGCTTTTGTCTTTTCCTTTCCTCCTTCTTCCCCTTGGTTGGCCCTGTCCCGCCCTTCTGTTCTAGTCCTGGCTTCCGAATTGCTTCCCGTTGGGGCTTTGCTTTGTTTCTTGTTTGCTCTGTTTTTGTGGTTCGGCTTTACAAACCCGTTCTCATCCTACTGTATTTTGGTGTTTTTCGTTTCTTGTTTTTTATTGAGAGGGCATTCTCTGAACAGGAGTCCATGTTCATGGCATCTTCTGCATCTAAACAAGATCTGCTCGTAGTCGATGCTTTGTATCCCTTCCTCATCTCTGAATTCCAGGCTTATGTCTTCTGGGAGCGCCCCCGAAACATCCATCTCTATGCAGATCCTTGCGTAGGAGGTATATCTTCCTTTTAGGGTTGCTTCTGATGTCTTAACATATTTCCCAAGCTTGTTCCCTATTGCTTCAAAGGTGGACAACAACCAGTAGTCTAGCGGTAAGGAGTAGAGTCTCAGCCAGACTAGGACATTTTTAAAGGTTTCTTTCTCTGGGGAGAAATTTTCCTTCCACAGTCGCATGTATAGCCATGTTGTTCATGAAAACTACTGTGAAAAAGTCTTTCGAGCCCAGGTGGAATTCCACTTCTCCACTTGGCTTCCATTGATATTGTATCCAGTTGCACAACGTTCTTTCTGTGCGCCACAAACCCATGAACTTGCAGATTAGTGCATGTGTCTTCATATGGTCCCGATAGAGTTGCGTTTGTGGGTCTTCCAGTATAACCTTGGGTATCAATGTCGTTTTAGGTTTACACGGGTTGCACCCATCTACCCCACTAGGGTTCACTGGTTCTTGCACATCATTCTGGGTTTCTCTGGCTTCTTCCTCCACGCAATCCCTCTTTTCCTGGTTGCTCTCCTGATTATTTTCCGATCTTGATCTTGAGGTGCTTGTCAGCGATTCTTTGAAACCTAGGCCTCGTGGGCCTTTCCCCTGTCCACCACTACCTGCTTGTATGAGGAGGTTCCACTCCCGCCCCCTTTGATAACCATTATGTCTACTACTAAGACCACGACTATCAAACCCTAGCTTGCAGTTTCTCCAGAGCCGTCTCCGCCCCTGAATCATCATTCATAATAATATACTAGTTAATAATTAAACATGTCACTTACTAAAATTAAACTTATGTGGGGACGATAACACTCTATTTCTTATCCACCTTAACTAATCTTTAAACATGTCAATATAATATAGGTTATTTAATTTTAATTGTATTTAAAAAATATTATAAAAATACAAATATTTTTTTATTATTTATAATTTTTTTATTTAAAAAAAATAAATAATATAATATATTTAAAAAAACAATTTACTTTTGTTATAATGGTATTATATTGGTAATTAGAATTCAAAATGTTATTCTAATTTATTTATTTTTTAATGATAATTTAAAAATGGGTAAGAAATAAAGTCACTATCCGACTATAAATATTTTGATATAAATGTACAATGAAGGAAATTGTTTTAAATTTCCCTGAATAAAATATATCTAACTCATCAACCATTAATTCATTAAAAACAAATATACAATAAAATGGAATTTGAATTAGAGAAGATAAAAACTTTTCCTACAACAATTAGAATAACACCATTAGCATAACTCAAAATGACCTTATCAATACCAGCTAACTCGTTAAATAGAATAGTACATTTTGATCATTTTAATAATAAAAGCTGCCACTTATAACTAAAATTACTGCACTCGCTACAAGTAAATCAAAAGTAAAAGTAGTTGTACCTCAAATGGACCTTGCTAAATTTGACCAATCAAGTATACATAATGTGGCATTTTGAGATCTTTCATAAAAGGTGCTTCATTTATAGTTAAAATTGCTTTACTTGAATTTGTCAGCTCCAATTGAATCAAGGCTGTTTTTAACACCCCATTTGCTAGGGTTCCATTAAAGTAGAATATATTTCTGCACAACCATTGTAGCAGGGAGACTTTTGGGATACATCTCTGTGAGAATATTTGTGAACAACATGTGAGCAATAATGTACAGAAGGATTCCAGAACAAGCTATAAGTATCATTGTATGACATTAAATTTTAATAATTTTTATATACAAATAAATAAATTTTGATAGATAAATTGTATTACTTAAATAATATTTTTTGATAAATAAATTTAATTTGATTTTAATAATGTATATATATTAAAAAATAAATTTTGATAAATAAATTTTATTACTAAAAAAATTGATAAATAAATTTTATCAATAAATCATAACTTTTGAACACTCTCCTTTTAAATATCAACTAAAACATAATCATTATCATTTTTAAATAAAAATTGTCAATTAAAATAGAATTTATGCCAACCTTTACTCTAAACAACCTACATTTAACTTTCCTTGAACATATTTCATTGTCATTTTAATTACCAAACCTTTACCTTAAAGAACCTAAATTTATATAAACATTCTTTACATCTAACTTTCCTTGAACATATTTCATTGTCATTTTAATTACCAATACATTTAACTTTCCTGGAACATATTTCATTGTCATTTTAATTACCAAACCTTTACCTTAAAGAACCCATATTTCATTGTCATTTTAATTACCAAACCTTTACCTTAAAGAACCTAAGTTTCTATCAAACATTCTTACCCTTTTGAAGTGTGACTTTTGACTACACACATTTCATTGTCATTGAGATCTATCGAATGAACACACAACTTATGCCAAACCTCTACTTTAGACCCACCTAGAGTTCGAAGGTAGCATGTTCATAATAATTGTTTTGTCAGAATTGTCAAAATCCCATAGAATCATACTTGGATATATAGTTAATTTTGCTTTGAACAAACACATTGTTAGAGTTAGGGTGCACTATGGGGTTTGATCTTTGAGTTTTTAAAGGTATTTTTTTTTTATATATTTCGTTATAATATGGTTTGTCCTGTAATTAAGATATTGAGTTTTGAATAAATTTACTTTAGAGTTGTATTCATTATTTAAAATATATTGTTTAAGTAAAATTAATTATAATGAAAAAAATTAATAAATAATTTTATTATTTATAATTTTATTGATAAATTAAAATTTTTTGTTTTTAGGTAAAGGTATTTTTTTTATAATTTTATTGATAAATTAAAATTTTATATTTTTAAGTAAAGGTATTTTTTTTTTAGATATTTTATTATAAAATGGTTTTTTTTTCCAGATATTGAGTTTTGAATAAATTTACTTTAGAGTTGTGTTAAATACTTAAAATATATTGTTTAAGTAAAATTATTTATAATGAAAAAAATTAATAAATAATTTTATTGATAAATTAAAATTTTACGTTTTTAGGAATGAGGGTTTATTTGGTTTTATATATGGATTTAAAGTTAGATATTATTAAAAATCATATGATTTCATAAGAGGTAGTTTGATGATCATAAGTGATATCGGTTTTGATGTAAATACTACTTACATCAAAATGGTCTTTATGATTGGCTAGGAGCTCGTTTTTCTTGGATATAATAATGGTCCAAGACCCACGAGCATGTAACAAGAGTGAAAATATGTCCTTTTATGGACCTCCAACAAATCATTTCAAGTGATGTAGTTTTCTTTAAATAATAATGATGAGTCAATTAAACATTCACGAATAACAATCAATAATAATTATTCTCAATATAAATTAATAACTAAATTATGATCAATTTTATCATTTTAAAAGAAAAAAAATATTAATATTTCTTTTAACAAACAAATTTTACTATATTTATATTACTTTCTATTAAAATAAAATAAATTATAAAACCTTATAACTATTACTATTTTTAAGAATGACTCAAATTCCATAAAATATAAATACATTTGGACCTTTTAATTATGTTTCAAAACAACTTGAAAGCTCCAAATGTTGACTAGTATTACAAAATGATTATTTTACATAGAAACATACATATATTTATGAATAAATCTGATCTTTCACAATGAGTTGTATGGCTTTTTAACTTAGTAGGCATTGAATATCCATGTTCTTACTTTATGTCAAATAATTATAAGTATAATCTAAACCTTCTACTTTTTAACACATTTAAAAATACAATTTAATTTAAACCTTTTGACACATTCAAATATATAATTTAATTTTATTGAATATTCATATTCTTATTATAATATATTTTAAAAAATGATTATTTATAATATTTTATTATTAATATAAGAAATATTGATTATACCATTTCAACAACCATTTATATTCAACAAGGATTTAAGATTTCAAAATGATTTCCTTATATCTAATGCCTCAAATTTAATAATGTAATTTTTTTATTTAATAAATATTAATCTTTTCACTGTAACTTAAACTATAATTTTATTATTTATTACCAATTAAAATAAATAATAAAAACTTATAACTATTATTTAAATTTTTACTACTAACAAAACCCCTCCTAAATGATGTTAAAACATAAAATTTCTATTACTAAAAAAACCCCTCGTGAACCACTAAATGATGTTAAAACATATTAAAATATCAAAATATTAATTAACATTTCTAAATGATTATTTTATATAAAAACATATGTTTATTCATGAATAAATGTGATTCTCTCATATAAAAGCATAGTTATTTTATAAATAAGTCTCACTTTTTATGGTGAGGTGCACTTGTGAATGATGTTTCAAAATAAATTTATATAAAGATATTTTAACATTTTAAAATTATATATATATATATATATATATATAAATTAATGAGGTGTGTGGTTTTTTAATTTTGTGTTTATTGATTTTTATGTTTTTAAACTATTATTATGGTTTAAGGGATATGGAATAATTATTTATAATATTTTACTCATTAATTATGTCGAAAGGCGTACACCTATTGATAATGGGCACATTTATTACGTCGAAAGGTGTACACATTTAATAGGTATTTAGTTCTTGATAATGGGCACATTTATTACGTCGAAAGGTGTACACATTTAATAGGTATTTAGTTCTTAATACGTTTTTTATGGACGAGATTAAATATGCCTAGAATATTCTTACTCAGTCACAATAAATGAATAGCCAAATTAATATTAAGATGGCCACGTTTTTATGTTGGCATCACTAATGATTGCTAGAAAGTTTAACAGCCAACCGCCTTTCGGCATTCACCAGCCGCAAATTAACGGCTGTGCTAGTATAATAAATATTAATCATACTTTCTTGACAAAAATCTAAATTTAATAATATTTTAAGTTAAATTTAATAAAAAATTAATGATATTTTAAATTGAATTTAACAAAAAGTTAAAATAGAGTTTGGGATTTCAAAATGATTATTTTACATTAAATGGTTTTGTAGAAACAAAATCACTTTATGATGAAAAATAATCTTCATTTTTGGCTTTGAGTTTGAAGGCTCAATTTTGACTTTGTAATTTTTTGTTTAATATAGATCAACATTCTTGCCATAACTTAGATTTAATAGTCTTTTGTACTAAATAACTTAAATTTATGATTATTAAATATCCATATTTTCACCCTAACTTATTTTTAGTTTTCATTTATAATTTTTAAATCATTATTCACTTATTATTATTATGTGAATATCATAAAACTATACAATGAATAAAACCTTCTTAAACCTTTTTTAATGTGATTATTAAAAACCCACATTCTCACTGCTCACTTATAATTTGTGGCTCATCAATGTATACATTCTATGAAGATACGAAATGGGCAAGGCTTCTTTTGGTGGAATTTCCACTACGAGAGAGGTCCTCTAAAGTAGGGAATAAATAATCTTGGTTCTTGACTTTGAGTTGAAGGCTTAAGTTTGATAATTTAATTTTCTCAAAAGTAGAGAATAAATAACCTTGGTTATTAACTTTGAATTTGGCAAAGGACACTATTGCTCTGGACAGTTTGGCAGCTCATGCTTGCTGGCAGCTCTGGATCGAAAGAAATAAGGCGATTTTCGAAGATAGCCCCCCCTCCATCCTCTCAGTATTGCATAGAACCCTGTCGGCTTTCTCCTGGCAGCCGTCCACTGTAAAGACTCTGCCTCTTCAAGTCTATGAGTTCACTCCAAAGCAGGGTTTCACCGTAGCATGTTTTGACGGAGCAGCCTCATCAAATGGTCTTCGATGTGGGGCCGGAGGCATTTTCAGATTTCATCCTTCGAGAGTTACCAAGTGGTTCATCAACTGCGGAGCGGGTACAAATACCAAAGCGGAGCTGTTGGGATTGTGGGCAACCCTCACTCTGGCATCCTTCTGGTCAATTAAGTATCTCCACGTCCTTGGCGATTCGCGGGTCATCATTAACTGGGTAAATCACAAATGCAATCTCAGCACTGTAAACATCGAAGGCTGGAAGCAAAAAACTACGGATTTGGCAAAAAATGTTATTGATCTCAGCGTCCACCATATCTACAGAGTTCATAATAGAGAAGTTGATGCCCTTTCTAAAAGAGCTTTATCAGAAATCGAAGGGAGACTGACAGTTTTTCACTCAGACAATGGGCGGGAGAGTCAACCTTCTTGCATTAATATCTTTGAAATGCCAAGGGTTGGTGAAGGTTAGTTGACATCTGAAGGCAGCCTATGTAAGTGTTATTGTGACAGCGAAGAGCAGTTTTTTCAGGCAGATTTCCCCTCGAGATTCCTACAGTTTTATGGTTGGCTCATAGCTCATTCCTTCCAGCCTATTTCTATTTGTCCAGATTATTGTTGACTCCTCCTGAAACCAATATTTTGGACTGTTGGGAGGACTGCTTAACATGTTTCTGTTGTTGCTGTAAAAAAAATTATACCTAATATAAATTTGCGATAATTTTTTCCTGGAAAAAAAAAAAACTTTGAATTGAAGGCTTGAATTTGATAATCTAATTTTCTATTTAATAAATATTCGTGACAACCATTTAAATTTTTATGATTAAAAAATCTTTTAAACTTTTTAATGATATTTCAAAACAAATTGAAATATGAAAATATTGATTAATATTTTAGTATTTCAAAATGATTCATATATATGAATAAATTTGTAATACCTTGGTTTTGATTTTCCATATTAAATAATGTATTTTGTTTGGTCGGAGTACCCGAACAATTAAAAGAGGTCAGTGTGTTTAGGAAATATAATGTTTTGATCATTATTAATAATAAAATACATCGGTGGCTAATAGACGGACAAGGACAAGAATTATAGGGGGCTATGATTTCATGGGAGAGGGGGCTTAAGGGGCTAAGACTTTTATTATATTTTATTTACCCATAATTTCTTTAATTGAGAGAAGTGGCTACATGAGCTTCTTGGGGAAGGCCATGTGGTTTTCGATTTCCAAGTAAATATATAAACCCATCTCGTGGGCTATTTGGGAGTTCTTCTCCATTCACACTTTCACTCTTTCATTCATTGTTGCTCAATTATCATATCTCATTCATTCTTGTTCTTGGATTGAGACACGGGGGGGGTGAATTATGGAGGAAGAAGCCCTTGTTTGTTGGTTGTAGTAATGATTGGTGTATTCCAGCCATGAATTTGTGTCTGCATGCCTGAGATGCATTGGCATGTACTAGATTTCATTCATAGTTGTGAGTCCTTAGAGTCCTAGCATGGAGATTCTTGACCAGATGCATTGGAGCCCTAGAAGGAGGTGGATAGTTTGAGGGACTGCGTGGCAGAGAAGGGGGTCCATTCTCTCGAGTTGTATATGTTGGAGAAAAGAGAGTTGGTGTACTTTTGATTGTTATGTGTTGAGAAACTTGTGAGAGCTTGAGTGTTGACTGGTTTGGGAAGCTGAGTGACACCCTGGAACCGTCCTTGTGGATTCATAGCCCTGGCTCGGGGGTGACCTATTGTTGAGATTTAAAATAACAATGTCTATGGTTGGGTGGAACATCCTTAGTCTACAGCCAGTTAGTGATTGGTTTTAATAAAGATAAGTGCTCTTGTTACATATTTCTCTACTTGTGTATTTATTTCAGCTGCATATTAATTATTATATTTGAGATTCATTTTTATAATATGATTGCTTGTTGAATATTGTTGTGCATGGCATATTTTTCATTTATTTTATGATGTAGTATGAATCTTGATGATAGCATGTGAGTCATTCATGCTTCTTTATTAATTAAATGTCATCAGAAATTCGAAGTGAGTTTTGAAGTGTTTAATTTGAAGTAGCATGGCTAGCCTGTGGGTGGTTGGGTGTGTTACATATTGGTATCAGAGCCAGGTTCTCAACACTGAGCCTGGATGGGCCAATTAACGGAGCGTAGAGCTTAAATTTGTAGAGTAAGCATGTAAATCGTTTGACAAAATGTCAGAAAGAGCACATCTGCAATGGCTCAACAAAATTATTAAAGTGAAATTGGAAAAATTTTCATGGTTAATTTGGAAGAATTGAGCTCGAGAGTTAAAAATACTCAAGTTTTAATATCCAATTGAACAAATTTGGGTTTGTAGATAGTTGACTTACGAGTTACAATGCATCCATGGCGAAAATTGGAAGTAGTTGGGTGAAATTGAGCAAAAGTCCCAAATTTCATAGTTAATGTCATGAGGAATTCAACATGTAGGAGTTGAATTACATGTATTGAGGTCGAAAAGATTGTTACAGGACCTGAAATTGGCCATATGAAGCAGACACAATGCTTTAATGGCAGCCACGAGAAGAGTTTCAAAATTTGGCATTTTTGGGTATTTTGTAAAATTTCGAAAATAGGGAAAATTGGAAAAAATTGGGAAAATTTCTTGTACCATGACGTCACCCTAACATGGAGGGTACGTGTCAGCTAACATGACAGACAAGTGACATGCACTGCCACAATGACATGGTGACATAGGTGGCATGTGGCCTAGCGCCATGGTGGTGGGCTCCCTCCAACCCGATGGAACTCGGAGTTGGACCTGTTGAACTAAATTGCGGGGTGGGGGGTCGAGTGGGGTTAGACTAACCCAAGGTGAAGGGGCCACAATGCATGGATGTTAACGGGCCGAAAACCCTAGTTAGGTTTTGTGGCCCCTCCCTACTGTGTTAACGGTCGATGGGGT
This sequence comes from Picea abies, assembly GCA_900067695.1. Classification (NCBI taxonomy): domain Eukaryota; kingdom Viridiplantae; phylum Streptophyta; class Pinopsida; order Pinales; family Pinaceae; genus Picea; species Picea abies. The sequence goes on from CBVK0104162093.1 coordinate 27,419, forward strand.
AGGGGGGGTCGCAATTCGACGTAGATCGTCGGTACCCTTCGATCATCGACCATTGGATTGTAAGAGTGTGCAAATTTGTGCACCAAGGTATATGGGTGTGATATGGGAGCCACCCATCCTCGCGACCTTATACAAATGTGCCACTTGACAGCCAAAGAATTACATGCCCGAAATATAACAGGTGCACACAAGTGAAGAATAATGAAAAGAGAGGAATGAGAGATGACGGAAGCTGACGGGGCAAGGATAAGTGGTAGAGGACGTTGACATGGTGCCACCTTGAGGTGCCATGTGAACTCAGGTGCCATGTCAGCATCCCAGTCAACTTAAGTTAACAAGATTTAAAAAAATATTAGTGAAAAAAAAAATCCACTAAAATGGGTTTTTTCCAGGTGTTCAACTTGCAAGCCATTTCCGGAGGCCTAAATGACATTTTTGAGAATTCAAATTCAAAATTGTATGCCCTTTGAAGACACAAGTTTCTACATCCCAAATAATAGAGCTCAGAGAGGTCTTTCTAACGGTGTAAACCATTCATCAAATGGAGTTAGTATGAAGGATTTACAACCCAAACAATGGAGGGTAAAGTTTAACCCCCAGATAACTTTTGAGAGCCATAACTTTCAGCTCAGAGATTGGATCGGGGCATGAGTACAGTCGTTGGAAATCTGATTCAGAGGAGAAAAAATTGGAATTATTAGAATTTGGAAAATTGTGATATAAATATTCGTAAATTGAACATAAAAAGGACATGTAGCATTAATTGACAATTTTTTATGATATGCATATTTCTAACAAAAATGGTTGTTTGCACATTTTGCAAAATTATGGGGTATAAACATATCAGTGCAGAATAAGAATGCATATTCAATAAATGGAGGAAGGAGAGGGAGACTTCAGTTATGATAAATAATCCAAAGGACAAAATATCAGTGTTGGTAATGCAGAGACAAAATCAAATGGACACAAGGGCAAAGGGGAGTAAGAAACATTAATAAAGACAGTGAGAAGCCTAAGAATAGAAGTACATAGCTACAAAGTAGACAATGAGAGATTGATAAGAGAACAAAATCAGATAAATTCTCAAGTGATGCAAAGCCTAAATCAGTTGTAGAGGCAAACAAAGAATGGATCGAACTCAAGACAGAAGGAAGAGGGCAAATATCACGAAAGAAGAGATAATTACATGAGAGTTGGTTATTTAAGAAGTGCTAGCATAACTCATAGACATCACTCACCTCCTTAATCATTAAGGAAATTTTATGCATTTGAAGATTCCATAAGTAGTCTAGAGGTGTCCCATGTTAGGCACCAAAGAAGAAGACATGAATTGGACAGTTTGCAAGGAGAGTTGAGGAAGCTTAAACCACCATCCTTTGATGGTGAAAGAAAAAGGGAAGATGATGTTGAAGCATGACTGCTTGGACTCATAAGGTATTTTCAATTACATAACTACTCATCAAACCTAGAAGCTAGAATTTTCACTTACCATTTACATGGAAAAACTACTATGTGGTGGGATCAACTTAAGCAAGTTGAGCACATAAATGAGAGCAGGATCACTTGGAAGCAATTCAAGAAATATTTTTGGAAGGAGTACCTTTCATAGCACTTCTATGACAAGAAAATGCAGGATTTCTTTGAACTTAGGCTGGGAAGCATGACCATAACAGAGTATGAAAATAAGTTCTTGGGGATGCTAAAGTATGTGGGGTTTATAAAAGATGGGAAGGTAAAAATACAAAGGTTTTTTAGTGGACTGCCTTCATTTTATAAAGAGAAGATTCAATATGATGAGCCCAGGACATTGTCTGAGACCATCAAGAAGGTCAAGTACTTGTATAAGAAAGGAAAGGGTAGAGAGTCTTTGCAAAAATCTTGGAAGGATTAGAAGAAGGAGAAGTCTGATCAGAGAAAGAAAGGATTCAAACCTCCTTTCAATAGAAATATCCCAAATAAAAATCAACACGACCAACTGCTAAGGATGAATCCAAGAGAGAAGACTCCTTGGGAAAAAGGGGAAGACCATCAATCCAATGTTGGGGATACAAATAAGATCACATGTACAAGGATTTTCCTCACAGAAAGGACAAAGTGAAGACCATGGACAACATCTAAGAGGCTACAATAGTAGAAGACATGGTCAGAATA
>CBVK0104162126.1:0-23629 GCA_900067695.1 Picea abies
GTAGCTGAGCCATTAAATGTTGAGTTAGTGTGTGCAGACTTCTCTGGTTAGTCGAGGACTCGACGTGGCTTCTTTGGAAAAAACCAGCATACAGGACCGTCTCGGGTAGACTGCCTGTCGGATCCTCCATACCTTACCATTAATGAGTGAGGAGAGGTTGCAACCACCTCCTCCCACCTTCATTTACTCCTAGCAGGAGCCAGGGTTGAGACCGATTCGGACTGGCACCTGGAGATCGTGGCGATCCCTTTTGCAGCTAAACCTGGCTCTTTCGGCCCTTTTGCACAACTCTTTCTATTTCCCCGAGTGACCATGGTTCGTGACCCTATGCTTATCCTCAAAGGCGCTTTCGGCGTTTCGGGGTTTGGGGTTTTGAAATGTAATGGAAGAGAAAAACTCCTTACCCTTGGAAGTCTTGGTAGTCGAAATGCCGACATGGCCTAATCGTGCGCCACGCATCCCTCTGGATGGATGATTACGATGATGTCGAAGTTTTGGGACTTGTTTCATCATATGGTGTGTGCTAGCACCTTTTCCCCAAGCACGCGCGCCAAGACCGTGGGCCAAGACCGTGGGCCAAGACCGGGCGCCAAGACCGTGGGCCCAACTCTTGAGCACTTTCGGTGCTTTGCGTCTCACAACTGGGAGGAGGTTGATCCTCGTTATTCAAAGTTGTGATGCGCGAAGAGGCAATAGAGCCTAATTTCTCACCATGTGCCCCTCTTTGATCGGACGACCTTGATCATATTCGGCGATACTGTGGGCCCAAATCCTGGATGCCTTCGGCACTTCGCATCTCGCGGCTGGGAGGAGGCTGATCCTCATTTTTCAAAGTTACGATAGGCGAGGTGGCGACATTAAAAGCTCTTTGCACTACGTGTCTCTCCTTGATTAGATGGCCCAGAACACTTTCAACAATACTGTGGGCTCGACATTAAAAGCTCTTTGCATTTCACAACTCGCGAGTTCGTGGATCGAAGACCCTCGGCTCCTCTTTTCCAAACTCCTGATACCCGAGATGGCGATACAGGTCTAGATCCTTTCCTTGTCAGTGCCCTTCACATGTAATCATCAGCTAAGGCTTAAGTGCTAACGCCTCTCGCAACTCGCGACCTCACGAGTTGGAGTGTCAAACCTTGGCATTCTCCCCTTGTGAAGTCCCGAAACGCGATGGTCAGCAATGGTTGACTCCCCTTTGAACACTTCTCGTAACTCGCGATCTTGCGCAACCAAAGGATATGGCCCGCCCTTCGAACTCACGAACCCCGAGTCCGAGAAATAATCCCACGCTTAAATTGATCGCGATCGATGGTCCTCATAACTTTGCGAGTGCTCCACGGAGAATTCCGACTGTTCACTTCCTTGAAAATTTTTGCACTATACTTGGCACGACTCGGTTGACTGCAATTACCCACCGACCATTGCTCTGCTCTGTCAATGAATCCTTGTCGTTGAAAACAAAATGCCTACTCACTTGATTGGTAGCCTGAAACGAGATTTTTCTGTGCTACGCTTGGGCGCTTCTCGTGCAGCCTCCAGACCTGGATACTCTTATGCCCAAGACAAGAATGGTTGCTAACACTACCAATACAACTTTGTCAATTTGCTCTTTTCTCATCTTAGCGTCTTCCACACATTGCTTCACGATTTGCATGCACTTTTCGAACAAATCCAGCATTAAGCTCCTCAACTTTGGCTCTACTAATGCTTATATATGAAAATATATTCCTTCATAGAGAGAATGAATATCAATCACAGTATCCACAACAAAATACAGACTTCTTTTTTCTCTCTCACATTCTGAGCGAAGTCTCTGAAGGCCTTTTTCACTTGTGGTCAAGTCATTTTTCTTCTTTCTCGTGAACTATTGGAAACAGTAATTGAGCATACTATTTCGAAAATCTTCCTCTCCCAAATGCATATCCCCTCCAACAGCCTTCACCTCAAATTTACCACTATCAACAGTAAGAAAGGAGACGTTGAAGGTACCTCCACCCTGGTCAAAAATTAGGATTGTCTTATTTTCATTAAACTCTGTGTTCAACCCATAAGCTATAGCTACAACTGTGGGTTCCTTTATAGTTCACATGACCTTAAGGCCCGCAATGGCAGCAACATCTTTGGTAACCTTCCTTTGAGAATCACTAAAATAGGTTGGCACAGTGATCACAACATTCTTGACATCAGATTTGAGATATGATTTTGCTATCGTCTTCAACTTCGTTAAAACCATGGAAGAAATATCCTCGGCTGCAAACTGCTTCCTTTACCGTTGGTATTTGACTTGGATGAGAGGTCGGTTATCTTCTCCATAGACTACAGTGAAGGGCCATAGCATCATGTCAATCTGCACATATGCATCGCTAAATCGCCTTCCAATCAGTCTCTTAACATCGAAAATGGTGTTGTGGGGATTGTAGCAATTTGATACTTTGCACCATCTCCAACTAGTTTCTCAGAAGGTGTAAAAGAAACCATCCATGTTTATGCAATGTGACAAAAATATGGGACAAATAATATCTTACATAGATTGCAATGTGTACATAGATTTAAGTTTATTGGATTTAAACTTTGCTCTAATACTAAAGCTTGATTGCAATACAGGAACACCAAGGAAAAATTCACATTTAAAAAATTTAATCTTTTACCTAACTGTTAAATTTTAAATTTAAATGAATTTAAATAAATAAAATCATTATATTCTTTATATAATTTCAATTCATTACCATAATCCTTATCATTTTTAGATTCATCTTAGACATTATTATAATAAATATTATCAGAATCCAACCTGGTGCGAGGTATTCTTCAAACTAAGCATGCCATAATATCACTTGATTACTATAATCCTTTGACTCGTTATTGTAATCAGGATCTCCATGTATGCCATGAGAGGTAATCTTCAAACCAAGCATGCCAAGGTCACTCATATATAACCATGTATCAGCCATGATAAAATAAAACTATCCATTCATTCTGACCTTCAAAATATAGATTGCAAACTGAATTCATGCATGGAGTCTTTGAGAAACATATGTATCAAAGCAGTCACAGTGCATTTGATTGTATGAACTTTGAAGTCATGTATATGTGAAATATTCTAGCTCATGTTATTGTATTTACATAGATTGATCTAGTGCCTGTTAACATCTTGATAAGAATGCAGTCAGTATGGTGGAGGAGGAGGATGGTGGAACCAAGGAGGCAGCCTTAAATAGAGATCACTCAGTTCAGCACATAATTTCGGTTTCTTTAATGGTCTCAAGGCCAATGCCACAATGTGCTGAAAGCTACTGCCATTAACAAAGGAGATGCTCTTCTCTGTGGTGATATTACAACTCGTATCAGGGCTGCTCCTCACCTGGGCTTTGCATACATACTGTTCATGACAGCCATCTAAATTCACATAGAACCATCCGTTTGAATCGGTCACTGCTTCAGAGTATAGTACTTGGTTGCCACTGTTGTTTCTGCACTGAATGCCCACCCTGGCTCCTGTATTAACAAAGCTATGATCAGCCTTGGATCAAAATGTGATCTAGATGTTAGTACAAACCCATCTTGCCATTAGCTTTTTAATCAAAATCCGATCTACAAAAAACTATATTTTAGTGCAAATTGATGACAAACTAAGAATTATAGTTTGCGTCTTGCCTTGTATGAAGTTACTAAATAGGGTTACGCGCCCAGCAGAGCATAGATCGCAGTATACACGACCTCTCACAACGAGTCTTTCACCTTGTTTATCCTGATCGAGTGGGGTGATCATGTAGGCATGAGAAAACCCTAGCAGGAACAAACTTAAGCAAGCAAAAACCCAATACAGAACATGAATATTCTGAGCCATTTTCATCTCGACGACGTTCGAGGGACAGGTATTTGAGATAGCTCGGTTTGTTGTATTTATATATTTAACCAGAGGAGAAACGGTGATTATATGGAAAGTTGAAACCCCCGTCAATGCGGCATTCCATTAATTGACAAGCATTGAAGCATTCAATGCTTAAACCAGCTACAACTACAGAAGCTGACAGCTGAGCAGTTCAGGGCAGTAACGCCCCAATTGAAATCTGATGCGCACAGGGTCGGTTACTCATGAGAAACCAGGAATAGAGATATACGATGTTAGTGAAACGCCTCTTTAATGTGTGGCTGATGGAAACAGAATGAGTCTGGACGGGCTCATCCACCAAGACAGTAATAAACATGATGAGACTCAACATGCCCCACACGTCTAAGGTTGGGCAGACGAGAGGTGTTGAAGCCGTGGATTTAATGTTCTCCAAGGTAGGTGGGATAATGATCACTCAGTTCTCAGTCAGGCGAGAGGACAACGGTCTCCTCTACATTTCTCACCTCATGTTGGTTTTCGATCTGATTTTCTCTCTGTTGTTTCTTATTCAGTTGAGTCTCCTCATAGCTCTAATTTTGGTTGAATGTATCCTTGTCTTCTCTAGATATGGCGGACCTATTTTCCAACTTGAATTTATAAAAATTAAATTTTATGGTTAAAGCATTGGCCTTGCATTTTTTTCTCAATCTTCTCTCAACCTTAGTCTTGGCTCTCAAATAGATTTCTAGTTTTATTTATGCTCTTTGTATGACCTTCAGTTACTTTGTACTTATCCCATTGGTGTTCAATTTGATTCTTTTGGGAAAGAGCTCTCTCCCCTAAGCCTGTGGGAAGTGGTACTGAATTTCTCCTTAACTTCTCTATAAGTCTCGTTTCAGAGGCCCCACTACCTGTGAACAGAGATCACTTCACTTGGCGCCTCATTAATGTTCATGCTTTTATTTTTATTCAAGTTTGAAGGGCAATCAACTCTCAACACCATTTTCATCAATTCATTTGCACACTATCTTAATTTATTTGAGCTAAGGGGAATCTTAAGGTTAAGGTCTCATGAAGATATAGTAAAATGAAAGAGCCTATATTCTTTTTCTCAATACCAAATTCGATGAATATGCACAATAATGTATGGCGCATGAACACTCTTTTGCAAGTCAAGCAGCAATTGGGATGCAATTGGCCATCCTTGAGATCGAGAATCTTTTTAAAATTTAGTAGAAAACTAAATAAAGATGCACATTCAATGGCTGTCATAGGATCTCAAAGCAAGGGGAAAATATGGATGAGAACATAGTGGTATAGATGATAGAAGCTATGAACATTGCAGATTAGGAACCAGCATGAGCATGCAACAATACGGACTAGACAAAGCAACAAGTCATCATACTTTTCTTTAGCATATATTTTTTAAATCAATCACTATATTAAGTGTTTTTATAGTATTTACTATAGTAAATACATCTAAAAAATTTTGCCAAAGGACATCAATCAATGTTGTCAAACTCTCACTAGCTACATAGTGAAAATGAGAGTTGGACAACTCCCAAAACATCATGGGATGAGAGAATTTGTCATCTTTGTGACACTAAGTGGGTAGAAGATGAAAAACACTTCCTCTTAGATCTCAATTTAAAAATATTTTCCACATTACCGACCTTCCTAACCTCTTAAGTCATCAAAACTATGATGATCTTGGAAAGCTTCTCTCAATATTTTTTTAGTATACAAATACAATTTTAAAAAAATTAAAGTAATCTCTTATCTTCTTAAAATCCAATATATTAATCAATTTTAATGGATGTTAATCATGATATTTAAATTATAAATTCTATTCAACATATTCAAAAAATATTATATCCAAATTTTAAAAACTTTATATAAAAAATTATTAGAAAAAAAACATAATCAACAAACACTTATTTTGTTAATTATAAAACATTAAAAAAAACATAATCAGCGAACTCTATAAACACTTATTTTGTAACATAAATTTTAAAAAATATATAATTAATAAAACTTTCTTATCTTCTTAAAATCCAATATATTAATCAATTTTAATATCCAATATATTAATCAATTTTAATGGATGTTAATCATGATATTTAAATTATAAATTCTATTCAACATATTCAAAAAATATTATATCCAAATTTTAAAAACTTTACATAAAAAATTATTAGAAAAAAAACATAATCAACAAATATTTATTTTGTTAATTATAAAACATTAAAAAAAACATAATCAGCGAACTCTATAAACACTTATTTTGTAACATAAATTTTAAAAAATATATAATTAATAAAACATTAAAAAAACTTGTTTTATAAGTTTTAAGAAACCATCCCACAAAGTAATCATAGCTATTGATTTTTTTCATCAATAATTTAATCATTAGTTTACCAATCTAAACATATTTCACCCTTCAAATTTCATTAAATGCTTGTCACCATTAAATTGGTAGTAAAAAAGTGGTATCCATAAATCATTTCCATCCACAACATATAAACTAAAGTGAATATGTATGCTTAAATTAATTTTTTTTATATATTTTTTTTTATTTATAAAAATTAAATTTGGATAGAAAAAATAATACTCTTTCTCACAATTAAATTCAATACAATTAATAACCTATGTTCTAATCACTTGCTAAATAAAACATCAATAAAAAAATAAAAATAAAAACCGTATGCAATAAATACTATACCAATCTCACCATTGAACATTATGTTATTTAATTTAATTAGGTAAATATATGTTTCTTGTATCTGAGTTCTACGTTTCTATAGGACCCTTCATTGCGTTTTACCATCAAATTGCATTGGAGTAAAATCCGTGCTCATTATATTTATTAATTAATTTATATGTAATCATTTAATTTGTGAACATTGTTATAATAGGTTAATTAAATTGTATGTTAATTGAGTTCAATTAGAGTAATGAGTAATTAAGAGGAGTGTTATTTTCTCTATTCAAAATTAATTTTCACAAATAATATTTTAAGTTTTTTATGAATATATTGGTGTATTGGCTTTAAACTCTAATGAATCTCATTTCGTGATTATCATTTTTAGAATCAGGGGAATGCTTACTTTAAGTACCATTCTTGGAGGGAAATACATAGTGAGATAAGAACATTTTAAAGAGCAATGTGCCATGACCCCATAGGACGCCCAAACGGATCTTGTGATCATTCTTCTCTTGAGGCCCTGTGGCGCCACGATGGTTCTCACTGGTTACTTGACACGCCAAGAATACTGCGTCCGAACTATGCCTCTTCACCAAGAGCATATCCATACTCCATTCTAGGCTACCGACATGTCACAATCCTACTCTAGTGCAACTCTTGCTTACTTAGACAATTGTTAACACAGTTTAACACTTAGTCTTTTTTAAGCATTCATCCATGAACATGAGCATTCAAAAGAACAACTGCCGAACAAAAATAAAGACAAACACAAAAACAGTTCAGATGGCACAAACCATGCCTATCACCCAGCAAAGTATTTGTTATTGTTAAGCAGTTACAAATGAGCACTATCGGCTCGGTTTACAACATGGCAGAGTCAAACGAATTGCCTCACCTCACCAAGACACTCAAGAACAAATCCATCACCACAACACTCTCTATCGCAACTTTCTTAGCAACTCCTTGCGGTGCACCTCAGACGTGCCCACAACTGCATGCTTGTTGTCGTTTTGTTTCTACAAGCTTTCACCAAGCTAACATAGATTTCGGTTATGCCTCACACATGCCTCCACGAACCTGCGTTTTCAAACTTCCCCAAAACCTTTCAAAACGTCCAACTCTTGGCTACTTTTCTTCCATCTACCCAACTTCCCTCAGACTTGCTCTCCAAATCACTTGCCAAAAATTCTCTATCCTCCTTTGGTTGTGCGCCCTTGCTCTTATATGAGATCCAAGGGTCACTTGTGTGAAATGATGCATCTCTTGGGGGTGTTGCACCCCTTCACGAACACACTCTCAACCAATTCGTTGCGCCCTTCCATGGACCCGGTGTGCCCATCTAAAGTTGGTGTGCTCATCAACCATTCATCTCTTGGATCGACACACCCCATCCTTGGGCACATGCCCTTTGCCTTGTGTGCTTTTCATGCCGATCGTTGTGACTTCTCGTGAGTGGTCTATGGGGTCATCTAACCTCTTCGGTGTGCCCATCTTTCCAAGGGCAGACGATTCCAATCCTTGGGCATGATCCCAAGTCATCTTTCCCTTGCACAAATGCAACCCAAGTCTTTGTCAATCGTTATAAGGAAAGTAAGGTGTCGTGTGTCACCATCGTGTGTCCAAGGTGCTCCTGCCCACTCACAAACATATTTGTTTGCTCAACCGATCGCTCCTTTCCTTGTGCTCTTCGTTCATCCATTGTTGAATATTCCCATGGAGTACGATGGGAGAGCCCATGCGCTCAGTGGGTGTCATGGGAGACCCTTACACCCTCCCCCACTCCAAGTTGTTTTCATTTCTGGAAACATCTGTCGACTTCCATGGTGTCTCTTCCCATCTCTGGATCTCGTCACCGCTCAAAAATTGTTGCGTCTTCAACCACTTTCGTCAAGGCAAAACTCCCCTTAGGAAGTTTCATGAGTCTATGAAGTTTGTTGCCTTCAAAATTTCTGTTGCTTCCATACTTCGGTTTGTCTTCCCATGCTTTTGTGCATTGGATCCCCTTGTGACTTAAGATGATTGGGTAGATAATCTAATCGTCACTCCTATATCTCAAGAAATCACATCTTCTCATTCAAACATTTATTTATGTCCGCAATATCGTCACGTTTACAACTCTTTGTACCCTCCAATTTGTTGAGTCACCCACTGCGATCTCAATAGTTTTCGCCAAGGCACCTCCTCAAGGTGCCTCATTGGCCTCGTTTCCTCCCACCGAGATAGTGAGCCAGTGTGTTGTGTCTAGTTGGAAGGTGAAGGAGGATGGTTGGTGGGCCATCTCCCTCGTCCCCAATCTATCCCAATGTGATCGATGAAGTGTCACCATGGTTTTGCGTCATGTACATAAGCAATGGTACACTCGAATCAATCTTTCATTCACACTCTTCCATGAGTCTTTCTAATTCAGGGTCATATGAACATTCACCATGTCCAAGTTTGCTAGAGGAGGAATCGACCCCTTCCTTGGTTCTCTTCCACCAAGGTTGTTGCATCTCCCTCACATCCTCTTGGTCTACGAATGGATTTTTCACCTATTCAACGAACTACTCTAACATCTTCGTTTTTGTGACTTCCTCTAATTTCCATCGCCACTATTTTATCCAAATCTCCATATATCTCTTCAACATCGGCAAGCCTTCGTTCCACTAACATGATCTTCCTTTACTTTTTTGTGTTAGATTGTCCAACAATCACCCCACATTGTCCAAGTTCATCTCCATAGGGTTGCTTGCTCTGGCTATCCACATTAACCATCTGCAAGAAAGACATTTGTGGGCCTCCTTCCTTCCTCGTTATGGTTGGAATCAATCATGGAGTTTTTCCTGAGAAAATGGCCAAATTGTTCATGTGAGAAATCAGTGCTACCTTTTCCTTCCTCATGAACTTTTGTCCTAACACAAATTCAAAATCGTCCATGGAAACAACAGTGAAACTAGTCTTTCCGCACTAGTCATCGAGCTTCAATGAGATGTCCTTAGCCACACCAAGGACTCTCCCCATACCTACATTGATTGTCTTGAAGATTTTTTGTCTCAGTTCAGGCTGCAACTAAATCCTCTGCACCATGCCTTCCCTCACGAATTTATGAGTTGCCCCACTATCCACCATGGCTAACAATGACTTCCCATTGAGTTTGGCCTGCACATAGCAAAGTTTCATCTCATCTTGCTCTTGGCTCCCTGTGGTTTCACCCTCCATGAAAACATTCAAGACCTGCAAGACTCCAACAGATGGGTTGTCTACCTTCTCCAAATCATTCAAATTTTGCTTGAAGGGACAATTCTTCGCATAGTGATCCTTGGCCAAAATCCAACATGAAATCGACTTCTTGTCTTTCGCTACGTCTATTTTCTTGGCCTTGTCTTCGCTTCCATTGGATGAATTCATTTTTCCTTTGTCCTTCTTCTTTCCCTTCCCTTGTTGTTGCTTCTCACCTTGGGTGCCTTCACCATTCCTAGGACCTATCTTCGATTCACCCCAAAATTCCAATAGTTTTTTTGTTGCGATGATCGTTGTTGCAATAGTCTACACGTTCTATTGTTGTAGATCAGTTTGCGCCCACAGTTGTAGACCATTCATGAAGTAGAAAAGTATGTCTTCTTATGACATATCTTTGATATCAAACATGAGCCTTGTGAAATCCTTTATGTAGGCTTGGATCTTACCAGAGTGCTTGAGAGCCAACAATCGATTCCTTGCGATCCATGCTTGGTTCCCTGGACCAAAATGTGCCTTCAAGGATACCTTCATCTATGCCCAATTTTCGATCTTCTCAATGGTTCTCCCAACTACCAAGTCTTCCTCTTGATTCCTCCACCAAAGCTCAGTGGTTCTTGTTAACAACAACATTGCAAGGTTCACCTCGGCTTCGTCTGAACTTCCATTCAACTTTTCCAAGTACTGCTCAATGTCCCAACATAAGTTTTTCAACAACTTAGAGTTTTGAGTTCCATCATATCGCTCGGGTTCCTTTATATTGATCCTCATCGGCATGATAACATAGCTCTATCCATTAGACAAAGCTCGTTTCAATAGTGTGATGGTGTCATCTTGGTCTCTTAGCTTCTAAGTTACTTCAGCAAGCACGTCCTTCATTGCCTTGATTCTACTATGAATGTCAATGTTCAAAGTGTCGTTCCTCATATATACAGTTGACTTGCACTCTCGAATGGCATTGTTAAACCCACACCTCATCTTTCTCATCTCAGAATCCATCTGATCAACCTTCTCACCATGTTGGAACAATGTGTTTGTCATCTGCTTGACAGTTCTTTCTAAGGTAGTGATCTGATCCTTCATCTTGTCAGACTTGGGCTCCCTCTTGGTGTCATTTCTGTCAACCATGGATAGCCCTCCAAGTATCTTCACTTTACTTGTGATTGGTTTGTCCAAGGCACCCAAGTGTTCATCTCAATACTCCCTTCAAAATTTTGTGATAAGCTCTACAGTTACTTCTGCAGTTGAGTTTGCGACGGTCTTGCATTCTTCCTTTCCCAAGTGCTTCATTCACCCTCGAAACTTTGTGCTTGGCCTGCTCAAGGAGAGTGTCTATTTCTTCCCACAAGTCATAAATTTCGTATGTAACTCGTTCCTTTCACAACCCACCAGATATGCACCTAGGTTGCCTCTACAATGGGTCAGTTTGTTGAACCCTCACCAATATTGTGCTCAGAGTGCTTCACCAAACAAGTGCGCCCTCTTTCCACAATTGTTACAACTGCAATAGTGGTGAAGAGCCAAGTTTTCTCTTATACCACCAGTCACAAGCCCACAGGATGCCCGAACATATCTTGTGATCATTCGTCTCTTGAGGGCATGCAACATCGTGATGGTTCTCACTTGGCTGCTTGACACACCAAGAATACTTCGTCCGAACTACACCTAGAGCATACCCATACTTTGTTATAGGCTATCGATGAGTCACACTCTGACAATTGTTAACACATTTTAACACTTGTTCTTATTTATGCATTCATCCATGAACATGAGCATTCAAGAGAACAACTACGAAACAAAAATTAAGACAAACACAGAAATAGTTTAGGCAGCAAAAATTGTGTCTAACACTCAACTAAGTCTTTTCTATTGTGAAACTATTACAAATGAGCACTATCAACTCGGTTCACAACATGGCAGAGTCAAACAACTCGCCTCACCTCACCAAGACACTCAAGAATAGATTCTTCACCAAAAGACTCTCTATCACAACAATCTTCCCAACTCCCTATTGTGCACCTTAGATGTGCCCACAACTGCAGGCTTGTTTTCATTTTTTTTCTGCAGACTTTCACCAAGCTAACATAGATTTTGGTTATGCCTCACACATGCCTCCACAGACCTATGTTTTCAGACTCCCCCAAAACCTTCCAAAACTTCCAACTCTTGGATACATGTCTTCCATCTTGGAAACTCTACCTTAGTTCATTATCGCAGACTTGCCTCAGACTTGCTCTCCAAATATCTTGCCAAAAATTCTCTATCCTCCTTTGGTTGTGTGCCCTTGCTCTTATAGGAGCTCCAAGGGTCACTTGTGCGAAACGATGTGTCTCTTGGGGGTGCCACACCCCTTCGCAAACCCACTCTCAACCAACTCATCATGCCCTTCCGTGGACCAGACCCACCCATCTAAAGCCTATGCGCCCATCAATGATTCATCTCTTGGACCGGTGGACCCATGTAAATCCCTTGCACCCATCAAACATTCATCTCTTAGACCGGCGAGCCCCATCCTTGAGCGCGCTCCCTTTTCCTTGTGCACTCTTCGTGCTGATCATTGTGACTTCTCATGAGCGTGTCGATGGAGCATCCAACCTCTTCGGTGCACCCATGTTGTCAAGGGTAGATGATTCCACTCCTTGGTAGTGTGATGGATGTTCTTTCCACCAACCTAAATTTGAATTTGGAATGCTAGGTGGTGCGAGAGCCTCTCCTTAAAATAAACCAGATTAAAAATAATCATATTTGATTCCTCTATATCTATAACCCCAATAGTTGACAACAGGGTTCTACGTTGACTTGGACAGTGTTGTATAACTTCGAGGGTATACATAGAACAAGGAGCCTGTGCCAAATCTTCAATGATATTGTAGTTTTGGACAACGCGGGCATTTGGATTGTATGTCACTTTTCAAATTGCACTCTTGGGTGGGCGTAACACTGCGTCAGAAATTGGCTTCTCAATTTGAAAAGGATTGGAAGATGGAGGAGGAGTTGATGTGGAGGGTTGATTGATAGCCTTTCCATTAGCATGATCACCTAGAGGAGTGTCATAAGCATTTTCTCAATTCATTACATTAACTGTCTTAAACATATACACCTTAGAGGTGCTTGAAGAAGTATCCCCATGGTGGGAATGACCTGCATTGCCCCCTTGTGGAGGGGAAGGATTTTGTGCAACCAGATTTTGTTTTTGAACTGGTTGGGAGGTACCTTTCATAAATTTAGCGACAGCCTCGTGATGAGGGAAGTCTTTCGTGGAGTGGTCTTCCTCATAGATCATGCAAGGAAACTTAGCCTTCCTAGTCGGTTGAGTATCAACAGTCTCTATAGTATCCTGTTGGTTAGAAGATTTCTTGGATTTACCCTTGTTTTTCTTCTTACCTCGTGGTTGCTTAGATGAAGTGTATTGGACCACATTCACCTCAGATATTTGAGCAGGAGTGGAAGTAGTTTTAGTGTCCTAAACGGAAACTGGTTCCGGAGCAGGTCTTGTCGGATCATTCGACGAACGAGGAGCATGAGGGATCAGATCGTAAAGTGTGTCAGAGTGGGAATACACCAAGTCCAAATATTGCGCACGGTTGATAGCCTGCTCCTCAGTAACTACATTTCCCATAGAAATGTCACGAGTGATAAGAGGTAGGAGAGACTTTGTAAACCAATCTGCGAGGAGTTGGTCCAAAATTGGAGGTTTAATCAGTTGTCTTCGTCGTCTTCACTCATGAATATGATCAGATATGTGAGTGTAAGTTGATTTTCGGAGTGAGGTCAAAAGTTTTTTACTGGTCTTGTACTGTATAGGCAACTGAAAATGCATCAGGAAAGCCATGGCAAGATAATTAAAGTCGACAAAGGAGTTACGCGGCAGCTCAATATACCATTTTGTTGTGGCAATTGTAAGTGTTCTTTGAAAAATTATAAGAAAGATAGAGTAGTCCATCAAAGAGTTGGAAGAACACCATAAATGGAAATTCATAACATGATTTTTAGGATCTTCCCTAGGTTTTCCATCGAATTTCAAGATTTCATATGGTAATTTGGCAGGGATGGCAAGCCAAAACGGGGCATGTTGAATGGGATCATTTGTCAAACACGACAAATCAGATATATCTAACGCATCCAAAAATGGTAATTTTTGGTTAGCGTGTGGATACTAGTGATAACCATGTGGCATAGGAACACCAGTAGGACCATATCCAGGCTAAGGAGAGATGGAAAAACTAGATGGTCCTCCCATGTACAGTGGTTTACCGGGTTGTCCACCCATGTAAGGCGGTTGTTCTGGTTGTTCTCCTATGTACTGTGATTGAACAAATGGACCTCCTACATATTGATATTAAATTGATGGTCCTCCGATGTATTGTGATTGAAGGTATTGTTGTGTTGGAATCATGGGGTTTACAGATTGATAGGGAAAAGTTCCTTGCTGAGGACTACACATTGGATTAGGTTGACCCCACAAAGGGTTAGAAACTCCTAGAAATGGTTGTCCAAGATGTAGGCCAATGGTAGTAGGGATAGAAGAATTTGCAGGAGAGACTTACCCCCAGGCTTATCGATGTTGCAACCACATAGGTTTCCACCCAGTGAAAAATTTCCATCAAGTTGAAGGTTTCCCCCCAACCAAAGTTTAGCCTCCAATTGAACATTGACCTCCAATTTAGTGTGAAATCATCCGCGATGTGTGAGATGGAGGCTGAGTAGCTTGTGTGACTATGGTTGTGTGAATGACTTGACTGCTAGACATTTGACCAATGGTACAACCAAACAAATCACTTGGTGTGTGCATGTGTGGAAATATTGAGACAAGAATAATGCATGACCCATGTGCGAAGGGATATGTATGCACAAGTGGTTGAGTCGAGGTTACCTGGGTCACCGATGTTTCCAGTAAATAAGAAACACCAGTAGTATCAACTACAGGAGTTGTTGAAAAAGAGAAATTCCCAAGTCCTTCAAGAAAACCAAATGATGGTGGGTTCATGCCAAAAGATTGTGTAGTGGTTGAACTGGGTGCTAAATTGTAAGAAGAATAGGCATCAATAAATCTTGTGGATGGTGGATCGGTGAGTGGCAGGCCAAGTGGATCAGTAAAAATAGGATTCACATAAGATGCAAGGCTTTGTACGAGGGATGCGACCAATTCTTCGATGTGTTGGCCACTTCTAGGGGCTATGCTCTCGGTCTCAAAAGTTTGATCTTGGATCATTCCCTCGCAAGAAACATTTGGTTGAGGTTCATGAACATCAGGATCCATACCTTGTATACTGTCATATATTCAATCCTAAGGTCGAATACGAAAATCAAATAAACACACTCTAAGAAAAATAAAAGCAATCAACCAAGCAATAGTCGATTTAAGGATCTTCCAAAGATGGGATGTCAATCCTCTAGTGAAGAAATGAGAAATAGTTACCCTAACCTCCACGCAAAAGACCTTCTCAGTGAAAGAAAACCTCGCTTTCGCAAGATCACCCTCCAAGGGTACTAAGAGTGTGATACAACATCTTCCTCAGGTACCATGGGAATCCCCCCATATTCACCTTTGTAGATACCTAGGAAAGGCCATTAAGGTTAACAACTCACAGTTGGCCTCCAAGTGGGTACAGTCGACAGTTGGGACTGAACGTATGGGCAGGATATCAAAGTCCAAAATTATTCCAAAGGACTGAGGACAAGTGGACCAGTAGACTCCAAATGACCCTGAATTGATTTAGAGTTCATGAAGTACCGAGAACAAATGAGCCAGTGACACTTCAGGAAGGACCCCTAGTATACGATTTTTCCACTACGATTGGTCAAGCTTTGGAGGGGTAATCTTCACTGCTCTTCTACACACGACCTCGTGTTATCCCCTGTGTGAGAGGGAGTTCTCGGCTATGCTTATACGAAAGTTGGATTTGTTCACTCTTTAGTGCTCTACAGTCTGTTTAGTAGTCTTAGACAATTTACTCACTTTTCCTAGTCAAAAGACCCTAATCATGTGCTATTGTTGGTGTGCTAAAACCAAAAAATGTTCTGATTGATTTTATTAGCATGTGGTTTCTTTTAATGGATTTTTAACCAATAGGTTCACGGAGATGAAACTGATGATGTGAGAGGGATTCGACTCCAATAGAATGTAAGGGAATGATATGTAATTCATTCTTTTCAATGAATTCTACGTATGGGAAGGAGAAAAATTATATTCTTCTTAACACAAGCAAGCACTCAAAACTATGCAACTTTCAATTTATGGGATCAAGATGATTCCAAACTACCAAGAAAATGTTTCCAAAAACTGAAATGCACATGCAAAACTAGGTCTTTTTCCATATGTGTATCAAAACAAATTTCCTAAAGAATGCAACTAGGTCTTTTTCCATATGTGTATCAAAACAAATTTCCTAAAGAATGCAAGACTTTCTTTGTTCAATTATGTGTGCAAGGAGATATGCAAACTTTTTCACTTATTAACTTTCAAGAGAAATGAAAGAGATCAATGCTTGATACAATGAAATAGGAGGCAAAAAAGGAATCAAGCAAAGTGCACTAAAAAATGATGAGAACTGAAAGAAAACAAGTGTGAGATGACTTGTTCAATAAAGGACTCGAAGATGAAAAAGATAAAGAATACAAACACTCGCGAAAATCCTCAAAAATGAGCAGCAAGAAACAACATTCAAGGCTAGGTTGTGGTAAACAAATGAGTCTTAATCATCAAAAAGTGAGATGTTTCAACGAAGACAAAAAGGGCTCAATACCAAACAACCTTTGCAAACCCTAGTTGATGAAAACTCCTAAACAATCAAGTAATCTGAAAACTTTGTGAGACAAATATCAGACAACTGAAAGGAAGGATGAACCGAGGGATCTTGTTAACTCAAGGGGATCACAACTAGGAGAAAATTGTAAACTCAAAGAAGGAAATGAAATGAGTGATAGAATTTCAAATTCTCAAGCCAAACAAATTCAAAGACAATCTAGGATACTCTGGGCTAAAGCCTCTCAAAAGCAGACTGAGAAAAGCAGGGCAAAAACAGGCAAAAACACCCAAAAAAGGGGATCGGTGCCCTTGTTACCCAAGGAACAGAGAGCCATGGTGCCCTCTAGTATGCTCAAGGGGAGCACTAGTAATCTAATGGAACCCCTTATGAGGCTTAAGGGGAGCACAAATCAAGCTAATGGCACCTTGGTGTGACTGCGGGGGAGTGCCAGTTTCTAAAAAAACTCAAAAATGGCTTCCACAAGCTCAAACTCAGCAGAGATTCAGTCAATGGCTCTGTAAAATATTCAATGAGGAAGAGGGAAGGGTAAATAGATCAGAATGAAGCATCAAACAAGCAATATCTAATCATAAGCAAGGTTTCAAGATGAAAACAAGGACAGACTAGTCAAAAATCTTCCCCAGTGGAGTCGCCATTTTTCTGTTGTGAGAAATATTACCCTGCGAATAGGCTAAGATCCCCTTTGGGCCAAGACCCCTATCTTTGGTCCAAAAATAGAAGTAAACAAATGGTTGTTAATTTCCCTATATATCTAACTCAATCAATCAAACAAGAGAGAAGAAGAATTTGGTGTACCTTGTTGCGATGTTCATCCTCGCTACTCCAATCCTTGGGCTTGATCTCTAAGCTTCTGAACGCAATTGAAGTCCCACAAAGACTAGAAAATGAAATATTTTTCCTACTCTATATGATTAGACAAACCAGATCTATCTATGAAGACTGAAATGACAATAGACAAGCAAATGTAGAACACATGAACTTGAAGGGAATATGCCAAGTTAATATTAATTGGAAAGCCAAAGAAGGCACTTGCAAAGTATGCTTGACGATGCATCAATATTCTCCAATCTATTCTCTTCTAGCCCTTGCATGAATCTTGAAATCAAAATGTTGATGCTTCTCCCAAGATCAAAGGTTTGATATCTGAACAATTAATTAAAATATATACTTATTAGTGCATTGTATTCTTATGAACTCACTAGACAATGCATGTCATAATATAGAAAGAGATGTTTTTTTAGGAGTCATACACACCAGTGCACATTAATTATAATAACACATCAGTGCGAACTATTGAGTAAAAACATAATTTTGTAAACGACATAATATAGAATAATATTTATTGTTTCAAAATTTTACAGTGCTCATGTTTAAAATATACATTGGGGCACTAAATATAATGTATGCATCGGTGCGTTAATTTTATTATATGCACTGAGGCTCTAAATATAATGTACGCACCAGTGTTGTTTGTATAATATATTCTCTAGAGTTTAGTAAAAAAAATGGTGTCGACATCTCACCTCAAAAATTCACAATTTCACTACCCTTTGGTGCACATGGTAATACACATATCGGTATGTACTAATTATACAAGCACCAGGGTGCACACTATATTAAACACACCAAGACTTAGGATAACTTAAATGCATCTAGGCACAATATAACTTAAACGCATTGTGGCATCAAAAACAAAAAATCATCAGTGCTTCATATGCAAACAATGTGAAACCGATGTGGAGAAATTATAAGAGCATCGATGCTCTGCGTACAACAAAAAGGTGAATCTAATGCATAATAATTATACAGGCATCGGTGCATTTTTTGTTATATTAACGCACCAATGCAGGTTGGTTAAGAGTGCACCAATGCATTTTGACAATAAGTGCATTGAAAAATTAAAAAATAAATAAATAACCTTCGCTACAACCTCCACCAGACCAATTTTTTTTAGTTATATGGAACATCCATTAAAACCTCCGCAATCAATAGAGGAGGTTGTAGCAGAGGTTTTTTTTAAATTTTGTAACACTAAAAACTTTTGCAAAAACCTCTACTTGAAGTTGTTCTCCTTGTAGTAACTTAACATAACGCTTACACCATTTAAAAATGAATGCATGCAACATATTAAAAATTATCATGAAACCATTGATAATTTTAATTTTTTGAATGAAAACAACAACATTTAAACACACATAAACATAGAATAAAATGCAACAATTAGACAACAATTAAAAACGATGGCCAAAACACTTATCTTTAACAATATTCACACAATCGGTTGCAGACAATGGACGTTCCACCCAACCATAGGCTCTTCTAATCCAATTCTCTCAACCACAGGTCACCCTCGAGCTAGGTCCGTGATTCCACAAGGATGAACATGCTCCTATGGTTGACTAATGTCCACTCTAACAATCCAATACCCAATAAAATCACAATGATGCAACTTCTATAGTTGTTCATATTGTTCATCTCTCTTCCCCATCAATCTACACAACCCAAAGGATGTGATTTCTTTCTCTGCACTACAATCCTTCAAACAATCTCCATCCCTTCCATGGCTCCATCATAAAATAGCCAGGAATCTCTCAACTCAAGGCTCCATGAAATTGACTGTAACAAGAGTGCTCACACACAACATGTTATTCGGTAATTTCTCACAAAAATATCATAACAAACATGAAAACCTAATTCTCATCACGATTCATTGCTCCACCAAGTTGTTTTCACACGCAGTATGGTTCTAATTTCTCTTCAACACCAAAACTATGTTACTCTTCTCTTCTTCCAACAGTGAAAATCAACAAATCCCTCCTACATGAATTTCCTTTCCTTTTTTTGCCATGCATGTTGACTTTCATAATTCCTCAAAATGATTGTACTCCACCCATAACTAAGTGAGATGAATCTATCACTCAACTTTCTTACATGCATTCAATGATACAATTCCCTTCATGATTGTACTAAGCCCATGTACAATATTTACATATTACATTGCTTGACCCTTGATCATTCATCACATATACAATTATACAATTTTCTAATTCAAAAATCAAAACTTCACTGTTATAATTTTAAATTTAATTTCATTAATTTTGAAAACTAATGTATTTTTCTATTTTATAAATTTATTCAATTACATATTAAAATTACTATCTTATTTACAAAAGCTTTATGAATTATTAGATAAGTTATCGAACTTTCTATATTAGAAAATAAATTAAATTAAATTTCATGAATTAGTCTTGGAAAACACCAATTATGTTTGTTTTCTACATTATTCACAATCACAAAATGATTTTATCTTCTTTCCATCGTGGAATTCGCCTCGTTTTTGTAAGTTACTCACTCATCTTAATTTACCTCGTTTCTTCAATCTAGTCACTCATCTTACATACCCATCCCTCTTCCATAACACTTTCAATTAAACCTGGGTACCAAAATTGCTTATTCACTCTCGTCGATAACACCTTTAAGAGAATCTATATGAATCAGCTCTTACACTCGTAGAAACAGAACCCTTTACAGTGAAGGGTGTTGGAAGTAATGCTTCCATGATCGTTTCAATAATGCTTGTATTAGAAATCCCATGATCGTTCCAATAATACTTGTATTAGAAATCAATTTGAGGTTAGTTTGAGTTTGTTGAATTTTGTTGAGAAATTTTCTCAACAAATGTCTCTGGATATAGAATAAGTTGGATCTGACAACAATATTGTAAATGTATTAATATTATGAGAATACGTAATGAAAAAGTGTGAAGTTTTTTGGTGCACATCTTGATTTCCAATTTGGTATCAGAGCGGGTTGCCACTCTCGGTAACTCCCTCATGGGAGTCCTAGGTGTATGTGAGAGTGGATGTTTTTATTTTCTAGTGTGAAGAGTGTTTTTATTCTTTTATTTTTCCGCATGTTGTTTTGTTGAAGAAAATTGCCACCATTGGAAAGGGTCGCATGTTGTAGGAAGGAACCGTTTTGTCACCATGGAAGACATCGAAGCAAACAACTACTCGTCATCCTATGAAAGAGGAGGACCCATCATTCCAATATTAGAAGGGTTGTAGTCGATGAGCATTGTGATATTGTTGCCCGATCATCAACAACAACATTGTCAATAGAAGACTTCCAGCGTTGAAGGAGTTCCCAACGAAGTGAAAGACCTATCTATTCTTGGAAGGAATCTAAAAAACGTCATAATTGTAGATGACCGCTGGAAATCATTTTATCGATTGTTGGACTGGACATGACATCAAGAAAAAATCTCTCTTCAAATTCTTGTTCTTCTGCCTCATATTGGCATGGGTGCAAATCATGATAATCAAAGGAAGTCTCCAATTGTTTGGAAGATCCGACAAGGTTTTTGTTGCCTCTGTGTGTCTAGTTTTTTACCTACTTTGAAGACGGGTTGACCTAGATCTATTTGTAGTTTCTAGTGACGTATTGGAGAACCAACCTCACAAAATGCACACACAAAATTACCATGTTTTGGCATCACATTTTTGGTAGCAATAGCATCACAATTTTGGTGTCACAGTTTAGTAGCGATGAGCAATTACGTTTTCCAGCACTAAGCATCATGTTTTGCAGTCTAGAACCGTCATGTCAGTTTAGTAGCGATGAGCAATTACATTTTTCAGCATTGAGCATCATGTTTTGCAGTCAAGAATCATCATGTCTTGTTGTGAAAGTTATGATCGGATAATGAGGAATGGAGGCAGCGACTATTTAAATATTAGATATGAGTGTGTTTTATGTTTGTCTTTTGTAAAATTATTTATCACAGAACCAAAAATAATAGGCCAACTATGGACAAACTAACATAATTTAGAGGTTCTTGACACGAGAGAACCAATGGTTGATTTAGTTATGTCTAAGTGTGTTATATGCTAATGTTATAGGTTATTCTCATGTGGAGGTCAAGTTGTGTAATCAACTTCTGAATATTTTGTATCCAGAGTACTCTCCTACATCACTGACGGATAGCCGAAAGCAAAATATCTAACAGATGGAAGTATTTTCATAGGATGATTCGGTACTTGACAACTTTTCTTGCGAAAGCCCCAACGAACCGAGTATGTCAATATTGTTGATCATTGCAAGTACATCAATGATGGTCAGAAACAATTATATTTTAAATGAATTAAGTGGGATGCTCGAAAGTGTGGAGAAGAAAAAGCGGAAACCGGGAGATTTGGAGTGAATGTAAGTGTTGATGAAGACCATATTTGACAGAAATGATCAAACAAAGATCAGTGTTGTAATGAGTGTCATGTAGTTGTAATGTGTGTTTTTTTCGTGTAAGCATTAATGGAGGGTGTTGGAA
Source organism: Picea abies (assembly GCA_900067695.1). Taxonomy (NCBI): domain Eukaryota; kingdom Viridiplantae; phylum Streptophyta; class Pinopsida; order Pinales; family Pinaceae; genus Picea; species Picea abies. The sequence continues at coordinate 21,849 of CBVK0104162126.1, forward strand.
GTAATGCTTCCATGATCGTTCCAATAATGATTGTATTAGAAATTAGTTTGAGATCAGTTTGAGTTTGTTGAAGTTTGTTGAGAGATTCTCTCAACAAATGTCTCTAGATATAAAATAAGTTGGATCTGACAACAATATTGTAAATGTATTAATATTGTGAGAATACGTAATGAAAAAGTGTGAAGTTTTTTGGTGTGCATCTTGATTTCCAATTAAGGGAACACCAACTCTCTCAACTCAAGACAAAACCATCCAGGTTTATGCACTGTGACAAAAATATGGAACAAATATCTTACATAGATTTAGTTTCATTGCATTTAAACTTTGTTTTAATACTAAAGCTTGACTGCAGTGACACCGAGGAAAAAATTACATTTAAAAAAATTAATCTTTTACCTAATTGATAAATTTTAAATTTAAATAAATAAAATCACTATAGTCTTTATATAATTTCAATTGATTACCATAATCCTTGGCATTTTTAGATTCATGTTAGACTTACTATTATAATAAATATAAAGAATCCAACCTGGTGTGAGGTATTCTTCAAACTAAGCAAGCCATAATATCACTTGATTACTATAATATTTATGATTATTACTATAATCCTTTGATTCATTATTATAATTAGGATCTCCATGTATGCCATGAGAGGTAATCTTCAAAATGGTAAAATAAAATGCTCCATTCATTATGACCTTCAAAATATACATTGTGAATTGAATTCATGCATGGAATCTATGATAAACATATGTATCAAAGAAGTCATACTGCATTTGATTGTATGAATTTTGAAGTCATGTATATGTGAAATATTGCAACCCACCCATGTTATTGTATTTACATAGATTGATCTGGTTCCTGTTAAGATCTCGATAAGAATGCAGTCAGTATGGTGGAAGTGGAGGAGGATTATGGTGGAACCAAGGAGGCAGCCTTAAATAGAGATCACTTTGTTTAGCACATAATTTTGGTTTCTTTAATGGTCTCAAGGCCAATGCTACAATGTTCTCAAAGCTACTGCCATTAATAATGGAGATGCTCTTCTATGTGGTGATATTGCAACTTGTATCAGGGTTTCTCCTCACCTGGGCTTTGCATACATGTTGTTTGTTAGCACCAGAAGTCATCTCTGGATTGCAGCAGAGGTAAGCCTGATACCCATCAGTTTGTATGTCACAGGTTGGTTTAAATGGTGGTGGTCAATGGAAAAAACTCAGCACTAGAATGATGTTACAACACAGAACCGGACAAAAAATGCACAGGGAAGTCAGGGCCACATTAACTTCATCCAGTGAGTTGAGTTTTAAAGTGAGAAGAGGGAAGACTTGATGAGAAGACAAACAAAACTGCTATGGGCATCCGGCTTTCCAGCAGCTTCGAGGGGAAAAACTCAGGCTCGATGATATTCTCAAAACAAAATTTCAGACACTGAAATGTGTCTACAAAGGACACAGTTACAACTCCAGTATGATCAAACCTCCATCATCCTGCAACTACAATAGCTCTACTGAATTCTCCAATTCTAAGCCATTCGGTGCGAGAGGGAAAAAGATAACAAGGGGAGCTGATTAAAAATGGTCACTATGCTAGTGTAATCAAACCTACATTATAGTAGCATAACAACCCTCGACTGGATCCTCCAATTCCAAGTGTCTTAAAACAGTGTTTACAGAGAGATGGAAAGAAGTTGACTTCTATTAACTGAAAGTCTCAAATCGATTACACAATCAAGCACAACTCTGGTGTTAAAACATATTACAAAATGGGAGCTCTGCTCA
>CBVK0104162127.1:0-12247 GCA_900067695.1 Picea abies
AGGGTGGCAGATTCTGTTTGCAATGGCTATCTATCATATTCAGAGTAAATATCCAGGTCTGGTCGGCCCTATCGGATGGCATTGTCCATTCATGTTGTATTGATTCAAACTATGATCGAATAATTGACATCATTTCGTTGAAAACAGATACGCCACATATCCATTATCAACCTTTGATGAGAAATACTACTAGTTCAAGGTCCACTGTCCATGCCACCCAAACCACATTGAATCTGCATACGCATCACATGCTATTTAATGAGAATGAAACTCGTGCCAGTTGTGATGAAGCCATACAAAGCTTAAAAAAAAACATAAACTAACTTATCACAACTTGAAAAAGGTCATACAACTTGAAAAAAGTCATACATGAGAGAAAAAAATACATTGGTTTCAGTGTCAATGCTACCCAAACCACATCGAATATGCATAAGCATCGCATGCTATTTAATCCTTGCCTTGTCCATGCCACCCAAACCGCATCGAATATAGTTTGTGTCTTGCCTTGTATGAAGTTACTAAATAGGGTTACGCGCCCAGCAGAGCATAGATCGCAGAATACACGACCTCTCACAACGCGTCTTTCACCTTGTTTATCCTGATCGAGTGGGGTGAGAAAACCCTAGCAGGGACAAAGTTAAGCAAGCAAAAACCCAATACAGAACATGAATATTCTGAGCCATTTTCACCTCGACGAGGTTCGAGGGACAGGTATTTGAGATCGCTCGGTTTGTTGTATTTATATATTTAACCAGATGAGAAACGGTGATTGGAAAGTTGAAACCCCCGTCGATGCGGCATCCCATTAGTTGACAAGCGTCGAAGCATTCAATTCTTAAACCAGCTACAACTACAGAAGCTGGCAGCTGAGCAGTTCAGGGCAGTAACGCCCTGAACTGCTTAAATCTGATGCGCGCAGGGTCGGTTACTCATTTTGTTCTGCCAGGAGAAACCAGGAATAGGGATATACGATGTTAGTGAAACGGCTCTTTAATGTGTGGCTGATTGAAACAGAATGAGTCTGGATGGTCCATGGCGTTGGGGTTCGCCTCTTTTAGAATATGAAGAGGGATGTGAAGAATATGGTTGAACCTGAAACCGAAGTGGCCACGTTGATTCATACACTAAGTTTCAATATCCAATTTGGTGGGTTAGAGTTTACTCCAATTTGGCAACACCGGGAAAGTAATCCAGTTTGGTGTTTACTCCAATCTGGCCAGACTCGGAAAGTAAAGGGAGTTGTCATTGTATTTAAAGGTGTATTTATATAACGTAGAGTGCTTATTTTAATTTTAAAAATATTTTAATTTATATAATAATTTTTAATAACGGGAAGAAGCCTATTTGTAATTATTGGGAGCTCCAGAAAAACAGATTCATTGCATAGTTGTTTTGGAAGACTCCAACATAATTGTTAGGTCAGTGCATTATGAGGCTTCAAAGTTTTATGAAACCACCTTCTTTCATATTGACAAGTTGATTCAATGGTTAATATGGCAATAAATCAAAAAATGGGGATGCTCATCAACCAAGACACAGTAATAAACATGAAATAAACATGATGAGACTCAACATCCCCCACACATGTCTAAGGTTGGGCATAAGAGGTATTGAAGTCATGGATTTAATCTTCTCCAAGGTAGGTGGGATAATGATCACTTAGTGGTCTCCTCTACATTTCTCACCTCATGTTGGTCTTAGATCTGATTTTCTCTCTATTGTTTCTTATTCAGTTGAGTCTTCTCATAGCTTAGATTTTGGTTGAATGTATTCATGTCTTTTCTAGATATGGTGGACCTATCGCCCAACTTGAATTTATAAGAATTATATTTTATGATTAAAGCATTGGTCTTGCATTCTAACTCTAGGTTTATTTTTTTTCTCAATCTTCTCTCAACCTTAGTCTTGGCTCTCAAATAGATTTCTAGTTTCATAACTCAGATTTTGGTTGAATGTATCCTTGTCTTCTCTAGATATGGTGGACCTATTTCCCAACTTGAATTTATAAGAATTAAATTTTATGGTTAAAGCATTGGTCTTGCATCCTAGCTCCAAGTTTATATTTTCTCTCAATCTTCTCTCAACCTTAGTCTTGGCTCTCAAATAGATTTCTAGTTTCATTTATGCTCTTTGTATGACTTTCAGTTACTTTGTACTTATCATATTAGTGTTCAATTTGATTTTTTGGGAAAGAGCTCTCTCCCCTAAGACTCTGGGAAGTGGTGTTGAATTTATCCTTACCTCCTCTATAAGTCTCGTTCCAGAGGCCACACTACCTGTCAACAAAGATCACTTCACTTGGCACCTCATTAATCTTCATGCTTTTATTTTTATTCAAGTTTGAAGACCAATCAATTCTCATCACCATTTCCATCAATTCATTTGCACACTATGGATCATCGTAATTTACTTGAGCTAAGGAGAATCTTAAGGTCTCATGAAGATATAGTACAATGAAAGAGCTTATATTATTTTTCTCATTACCAAATTCAATGAATATGAACAACAATGTATAGCGCAAATATCAGAAATTATGAACACTCTTTTGCAAGTTAAGCAACAATTGGCATGCAATTGGCCATCCTCGAGACTAAGTGAAATCTTCTTTAAAATGTTGTAGAAAAAATAAATAAAGATGCACATTTGATGGCTTCCAGCCAGAGGATCTCAAAGCAAGGGGAAAATATGGATGAGAACACAGTGGTATAGATGATAGAAGCTATGAACATTGCAGATTAGTAACCAACATGCAACAACACGAGATTAGACAAAACAAGAAGTCATCGTACCTTTCTTTAGCATATGGTTTTTAAATCAATCATTATATTAAGTGTTTTTATAGGATTTACTATAGTAAATACATCTAGAAAATTTTGCCAAAGGACATCAATCAATGTTGCCAAATTCTCACCAGCTACATAGTGAAAATGAGTGTTGGACAACTCCCAAAACATCATGGGATGAGAGAATTTGTCACCTTTGTGACATTAAGTGGGTAGAAGATGAAAAACACTTCCTCTTGGATTGTCATGCCTATACTCATATTAGATTTCAATTTAAAAATATTTTCCACATTACCGACCTTCCTAACCTCTCAAGCCATCAAAACAATGGTGATCTTGAAAAGCTTCTCTCAATGCTTTTTAAGTATAAAAATACAATTTTAAAAAAATTAAAGTAATCTCTTACCTTTTTAATATTCAATATACCAATCCAATGGACGTTCATCATATTTAAATTATAAATTCTATTCAACATATTCAAAAAAAAAAAAAAATTATAACCAAATTTTAAAAACTTTACATAAAAAAATTATTGAAAAAAAAAACATAATCAACAAACACTTATTTTGTACCATAAAATTAAAAGATAAATTAATTATAAAGCATTTAAAAAAAAACATAATCAACGAACTCTATAAACACTTATTTTGTAACATAAAATTTAAAAAATAATAATTATAAAACATTAAAAAACTTGTTTGGTAAGTTTTACGAAACCATCCCACAAAGTAATCATAGCTATTGATTTTTTTCATCAATAATTTAATCATTAGTTTACCAATCAAAACATATTTCACCCTTCAAATTTCATTAAATGCTTGTCAACATTAAATCGGTACTAGAAAAGTGGTGTCCATAAATCATTTCCATCCACACATATAAACTAAAGTGAATATTGAATATGTATGCATAAATTATTTTTTTATATATATATTTTTATTTATAAAAATTAAATTTGGATAAAAAAAATAATACTCTTTCTCACAATTAAATCCAATCCAATTAACCTATGTTCTAATCGCTAAATAAAACATCAATAAAAAATAAAAATAAAAACCGTATTTAATAAATATTATACTAATCTCACCATCGTATCTTCCAACTTTCCTTCAAAATTAAAAAATGTTATTTAATTTAATTAGGTAATTCCAACTTTCCTTCAAAATTAAAAAATGTTATTTAATTTAATTAGGTAAATATATGTTTATTGTATGTGAGTTTTAGATTTCTATGGGACCCTTCATTGCGTTTTACCATCAAATTGCATTGGAGTAAAATCCGTGCTCATTATATTTATTAATTAATTTATATGTAATCATTTAATTTGTGAACATTGTTATAATAGGTTAATTAGATTGTATGTTAATTGAGTTCAATTAGAGTAATTGAGAGGAGTGTTATCTTCTCCATCCAAAATCATTTTCATAAATAATATTTTGAGTTTTTTTTATGAGTATATTGATGTATCGGCCTTAAACCCTAACGAATCTTTTTTCCTGATTATCATCTTTAGAATCAGGGGAATGTTTACCCTAAGTACCATCCTTGGAGGGAAACACATAGTGAGATAAGAACATTTTAAAGAGCAATGTGTCATGACCCCACACGACGCTCAAACGGATCCTATGATCATTCTTCTCTTGAGGCCCTGTGGCACCACGATGGTTCTCACTTGGTTACTTGACACACCAAGAATACTTCATCCAGACTATGCCTCTTCACCTAGAGCATATCCATACTCCATTCTAGGCTACCGGCGAGTCACAATCCTACTCTAGTACAACTCTTGCTTACTTAGACAATTGTTAACATAATTTAACACTTAGTCTTTTTTAAGCATGCATCCATGAACATGAGCATTCAAAAGAACAATTGCGGAACAAAAATAAAGACAAACAAAAAAATAGTTCAGATGGCACAAACTGTGCCTATCACCCGGCTAAGTCTTTGTTATTGTGAAACAGTTACAAATGAGCACTATCGTCTTGGTTTACAACATGGCAGAGTCAAATGACTTGCCTCACCTCACCAAGACACTCAAGAACAGATCTGTCACCACAAGAATCTCTATCGCAACTTTCTTCGCAACTGCCTGCGATGCACCTCAAACGTGCCAACTGCAGGCTTGTTGTCGTTTTGTTTCTACAAACTTTCACCAAGCTAACATAGATTTCGGTTATGCCTCGCACATGCCTCCACAGACATGCATTTTCAAACTTCCCCAAAACCTTTCAAAATGTCCAACTCTTACCTACTTTTCTTCCATCTTGGCAACTCTGCCTCAGTTTGTTATCATAGACTTCCCTCAGACTTGCTCTCCAAATCTCTTGCCAAAAATTCTCTATCCTCCTTTGGTTGTGCGCCCTTGCTCTTATAGGAGATCCAAGGGTCACTTGTGTGAAATGATGCATCTCTTGGGGGTGTTTCGCCCCTTCGCGAACCCACTCTCAACCAATTCATCGTGCCCTTCCATGGACCCGATGTGCCCATATAAAGTTGGTGCACTCATCAACCATTCATCACTTGGACCGACACGCCCCATCCTTGGGAACATGACCTTTTCCTTGTGTGTTTTTCATGTCGATCATTGTGACTTATTGTGAGTGGTCGATGGGGTCATCCAACCTCTCCGGTGTGCCCATGTTACCAAGGGCAGAAGATTCCACTCCTTGGGAATCCTCCCAAGTCATCTTTCCCTTGCACAAACGCAAGCCAACTCTCTCTCAATCGTTATAAGGAAAGTAAGGTATGTTCCCCCTTGGTGTCGTATGTCACCATCGTGCGCCCAAGGTGCTCCTGTCCACTCACAAACATATTTGTTTACTCAACCGATTGCTCCTTTCCTTGTGCTCTTCGTTCTTCCATCGTCGAATCTACCCAAGGTGTGCGATGGGAGAGCCCATGCGCTCAGTGGGTGTTGTGGGAGACCCTTACATCCTCCCCCACTCCAAGTTGTTTTCATCCCTCGAAACATCTGTCAACTTCCATGTTGTCTCTTCCCATCTCTGGATCTCGTCATCGCTCAACGATTGTTACTTCTTCAACCACTTTCGTCAAGGAAAAACTCCCCTTAGGAAGTTTCATGAGTCTACGAAGTTTTGTTGCCTTCAAAATTGTTGTTGCTTCCATAGTTTGGTTTGTCTTCCCATGCTTCTGTGCATTGGATCCCCTTGTGACTTCAAATGATTGGGTAGATAATCCAATCATCACTCCTATGTCTCAATAAATCACATCTTCTCATTCAAACATTTGTTTATGTCCGCAAGCTCATCACGTTTACAACTCTTCGTCCCCTCCAATTTGTCGAATCACTCACTGTGATCTCAATAGTTTTCGCCAAGGTGCCTCATTGGCCTCATTGCCTCCCATCGAGACAGTGATCCAGCATGTTGTGTCTAGTTGGAAGGTGAAGGAGGATGGTTGGTTGGGCCATCTCCCTCATCCCCAATCTATCCCAATGTGATCGATGAAGTGTCACCATGGTTTTGCGTCATGTACATAAGCAATGGTAGACTCGAATCGATCTTTCCTTCGCACTCTTCCATGATTCGTTCTAGTTCAGGGTCATATGAGCATTCACCATGTCCAAGTTCGCTAGAGGAGGAATCGACCCCTTCCTTGGTTCTCTTCTACCAAGGTCGTTGCATATCCCTCATGTCCTCTTGGTATACGAATGGATTTTTCCCCTGTTCAACGAACTACTCTAACATCTTCGTTTTTGTGACTTCCTCTAATTTCCATCGCCACTATTTTATCCAAATCTCCACATATCTCTTCAACATCAACAAGCCTTCGTTCCACTAACATGATATTCCTTTCAATTTTTTTTGTTAGAATGTCCAACCATCGCCCTACATTGTCCAAGTTCATCTCCATAAGGTTTCTTTCTCTAGCTATCCACATTAACCATATGCAAGAAAGACATATGTGGGCCTCCTTCCTTCCTCGTTATGGTTGGAATCAAACATGGAGTTTTTCCTGAGAATATGGCCAAATTGTTCATGTGAGAAATCAATGCTACCTTTTCCTTCCTTTTGAACTTTTGTTCTAACACAAATTCAAAATCATTCATGGAAACAACAATGAAACTCGTCTTTCCGGACTAGTCACCAAGCTTCAATGAGATGTCCTTGGCCACACCAAGGACTCCCCCTACACCTATGTTGATTGTCTTGAAGGTTGTTTGTCTCAGTTCAGGCTGCAACCAAAATCTCTGCACCATGCCTTCCCTCACAAAGTTATGAGTTGCCCCACTATCCACCATGGCTAACACTGATTTCCCATTGAGTTCGGCTTACACATAGAAAAGTTTCATCTCATCTTGCTCTTGGCTCTATGTGGTTTCATCCTCCATGAAAACATTCAATACCTGCAAGAATCCAACATATGGGTTGTTTGCCTTCTCCAAAGCATTCAACTTTTTCTTCAAGGGACAATTCTTCGCATAGTGCTCCTTGGCCAAAATCCAATATGAAATTGACTTCTTCTCTTTCACTACGTCTATTTTCTTGGCATTAGCTTCGCTTCCCTTGGATGACTTTATTTTTCCTTTGTCCTTCTTCTTCCCATTCCCTTGTTGTTGCCTCTCACCTTGGGTGTCCTCACTATTCCTAAGACATGTCTTTGATTCATCCCAAAATTCCAATAGTTTTTTCGTTGCGGTGATCGTTGTTGCAATAGTCTACACGTTCTATTGTTGTAGCTTACTTTGCGCCCATAGTTGTAGACCATTCATGAAGTGGAAAAGTATGTCTTCTTATGACATATCTTTGATATCCAACATGAGCTCTGTGAAATCCTTGATGTAGGTTTGGATCTTACCAGAGTGCTTGAGAGCCAACAATCGATTCCTTGTGATCCATGCTTAGTTCCCTGGACCAAAATGTGCCTTTAAGGATACCTTCATCTATGCCCATTTTTCGATCTTCTCAATGATTCTCCCAACTACCAAGTCTTCCTCTTGATTCCTCCACCAAAGCTCAGTGGTTCCTGTCAAGAACAAAATTGCATCGTTCACCTTGGCTTCATATGAACTTCCATTCAATTGTTCCAAGTACTGCTTAATGTCCCAACAGAAGTTTCCCAACAACTTAGTGTTGTGAGTTCCATCATATGGCTCGGGTTCCTTTATCTTGATCCTCATCGGCATGATAACAGAGCTCTATCCATTAGACAAAGCTCGTTTCAACAGTGCGATGGTGTCATCTTGGTCTCTTAGCTTCTATGTTACTTCGGCAAGTGCGTCCTTCGCTGCCTTGAGTGTACTATGAATGTCATTTTTCAAGGTGTCAGTCCTCACATCTACATTTGACTTGCACTCTCAAATGGAATTGTTAAACCCACACCTCATCTTGGTCATCTCAGAATCCATCTGATCAACCTTCTCACCATGCTGGAACAATGTGTTTGTCATCTGCTCGACAGTTCTTTCTAAGGTAGTGATATGATCCTTCATCTTGTCGGCCTTGGTCTCCCTCTTGGTGTCATTTTCATCTACCATGGATGGCCCTCCAAGTATCTTCACTTTACTTGTGAAGGGTTTGTATAAGGCACCCAAGTGTTCGTCTCAAGACTCCCTTCAAAATTTTGCGATAAGCTCTACAGTTACTTTTGCAATTGATTCTGTGACAGTCGTGTGTTCTTCCTTGCCCAAGTGCTTCATTCACCCTCAGAACTTTTTGCTTGGCCTTTTCAAGGAGAGTGTCTAGTTCTTCCCACAAGTCATAAATTTCGTTTGTAACTCGTTCCTGTCACAACCCACCAAGTATGCACCTAGGTTGCCTCTACAATGGGTCAGTTTGTCGAACCCTCACCAATATTTTGCCCAGACTGCTTCACCAAACAAGTGCGCCCTCTTCCCACAATTGTTCCAACTGCAATAGTGGTGAAGAGCCAAGTATGCTTTGATACCACTGGTCACAAGCCCACAGGATGCCCAAACGTATCTTGCGATCATTCATCTCTTGAGGGAATGCAACATCGTGATGGTTCTCACTTGGTTGCTTGGCACACCAAGAATACTTCGTCTGAACTACACCTGGAGCATACCCATACTCTATTATAGGCTATCGGCAAGTCACACTCCGACAATTGTTAACACAGTTTAACATTCAGTCTTATTTATGCATTCATCAATGAACATGAGCATTCAAGAGAACAACAACGGAACAAAAATTAAGACAAACACAGAAATAGTTCAGGCAACAAAAATTGTGTCTAACACTCGACTAAGTCTTTGCTATTGTGAAACAGTTACAAATGAGCACTATCAACTCAGTTTACAACATGGCATAGTCAAACAACTTGCCTCACCTAACCAAGACACTCAAGAACAGATTCTTCACCACAAGACTCTCTATCGCAACCATCTTCCCAACTCCCTATGGTGCGCCTTATATGTGCCCACAACCGCAGGCTTGTTTTCATTTTTTTTCTGCAGACTTTCACCAAGCTAACATAGATTTTGGTTATGCCTCACTGATCCAAGAGAAACCAGGAATAGGGATATACGATGTTAGTGAAACGCCTCTTTAATGTGTGGTTGATGGAAATAGAATGAGTCTGGATGGTCCATGGCATTGGGGTTGGCCTCTTTTAGAATATGAAGAGGGTTGTGAAGAATATAGTTGAACCTAAAACCGAAGTGGCCACGTTGATTCATACACTAATTTTCAATATCCAATTTGGTGGGTGAGAGTTTACTCCAATTTGGCAACACCGAGAACGTAATCCAGTTTGGTATTTACTCCAATCTAGTCAGACTTGGAAAGTAAAGGGAGTTGTCATTGTATTTAAAGGTGTATTTATATAACGTAGAGTGCTTATTCTAATTTAAAAAATATTTTAATTTATATAATAATTTTTAATAACGGGAAGAAGACTATTTGTAATTATTGGGTCTAAGGTTAGCGCCAGAAAAACACATTCATTGCATAGTTTGCATAGTTGTTTTGGAAGACTCTAACATAATTGTTAGGTCTATGATTGAGGCTTCAAAGTTTTATGAAATCACCTTCTCTTTCATATCCTCTAGAGCCCCAATAGACAAGTTGATTCAATGGCTAATATGGCAATAAATCTAAAAATGGGGGTGCTTTGGGGAAATGGGGTCCTACTACCCAACTCATTGCTTAATCCTCTCATGCTAATTTAAGGTCCTAACATACCATGTGTCTCTCACATACAAGTTCATCCACCAAGACACAGTAATAAACATGATGAGACTCAACATCCCCCCACACATGTCTAAGGTTGGGCAGACGAGAGGTATTGAAGCCATGGATTTAATCTTCTCCAAGGTAGGTGGGATAATGATCACTCAGTTCTCAATCAAGCGAGAGGACAACGGTCTCCTCTACATCTCTCACCTCATGTTGGTCTTTGATATGATTTTCTCTCTGTAGTTTCTTATTCAATTGAGTCTCCTCATAGCTCAAATTTTGGTTGACTGTATCCCTGTCTTCTCTAGATATGGTGGACCTATTTCCCAACTTGAATTTATAAGAATTAAATTTTATGGTTAAAGCATTGGCCTTACATCCTAGCTCCAGGTTTATCTTTTCTCTCAATCTTCTCTCAACCTTAGCCTTGGCTCTCAAATAGATTTCTAGTTTCATTTATGCTCTTTGTATGACCTTCAATTACTTTATACTTATCTTATTGGTGTTTAATTTGATTTTTTTGGGAAAGAGATCTCTCCCCTAAGACTCTGGGAAGTGGTGTTGAATTTCTCCTTACCTCCTCTATAAGTCTCGTTGTAGAGGCCCCACTACCTATCAACAAAGATCACTTCACTTGGTGCCTCATTAATCTTCATGCTTTTATTTTTATTCAAGTTTGAAGGCCAATCAATTCTCAGCACCATTTTCATCAATTCATTTGCACACTATGGATCGTCATAATTTACTTGAGCTAAGGAGAATCTTAAGGTCTTATGAAGATATAGTACAATGAAAGAGCCTATATTATTTTTCTCATTACCAAATTCAATGAATATGAACAACAATCTATGACGCAAATAACAAAAATTATGAACACTCTTTTGCATGTCAAGCAACAATTGGCATGCAATTGGCCATCCTCAAGACTGAGTGCAATCTTCTTTAAAATCTAGTAGAAAATCTAAATAAAGATGCATATTTGATGGCTTCCAGCCAGAGGATCTCAAAGCAAGGGGAAAATATGGATGAGAAAACAGTGGTATAGATGATAGAAGCTATGAACATTGGAGATTATGAACTAGCATGCAACAACACGGGACTAGACAAAGAAACAAGTCGTCATACCTTTCTTTAGCATATGTTTTTTAAATCAATCACTATATTAGGTGTTTTTATAGGATTTACTATAGTAAATACATCTAGAAAATTTCGCCAACGAACATCAATCAATGTTTTCAAACTCTCATGAGTCTGCCTATACCCATATTAGATCCCAATTTAAAAATATTTTCCACATTACCGACCTTCCTAACCTCCTAAGCCATTAAAACTAGGGTGATCTTGGAAAGTTTCTCTCAATACTTTTTGAGTATAGAAATACAATTTTAAAGAAATTAAAGTAATCTCTTACCTTCTTAAATTCCAATATACCAATTGATCTAATTAATCATCATATTTAAATTATAAATTTTATTCAACATATTCAAAAAATTTATAACCAAATTTTAAAAACTTTACATAAAAATTATAGAAAAAAACATAATCAAAACACACTTTTACGAAACCATCCCACAAAGTAATCATAGCTAGCGATTGATTTTTTTCATCAATAATTTAATCATTAGTTTACCAATCGAAACATATTTCACCCGTCAAATTTCATTAAATGTGTGTCACCATTAAATCGAAAAGTGGTATCCATAAATCATTTACATCCACAACATATAAACTAGAGTGAATATGTATGCTTAAATTTATTTATTTTTATTTATAAAAATTAAATTTGGATATAAAAATAACACTCTTTCTCACAATTAAATTCAATATAATTAATCTATGTTTTGATCACTTGCTAAACAAAGTTGCGTGGCAGCGTAGTCCCTGTCAACAAGGTTACAAAGTAAATTGTGGAAAATGGGGTCGAATTGTAAATGAGATAAGTGTTTGATGCAAAATGTATATCATGGAAATGTTGTGTGCAAAATGTATATCACAGAACATGGGGCATAAAAGTTCGATAGCGCTAAGGCGCGACCCCGCGGAGCAAGGTAAATTGTGGAAAACGGGGTTGAATTGTAAATGACGGAAGTGTTCGGTGCAAAATGTATATCACAGAAATGTTGTGTGCAACATGTATATCACGGAACATGGGGCATAAAATTCCGTTAGTGCTAAGGCGCGACCTTGCGGAGAGATAGGAAACTGCAGCGAAGATGTGGCAAGCAGCATGAAGCACTGGTGGTATCCATGCAATAAATGACGCTTAGCATGTAGAGCACCATTTATTTTTTGAAAGTATATAAC
>CBVK0104162129.1:0-14266 GCA_900067695.1 Picea abies
CTAGAATTCTAGATCTATCGGGGTTTCTGTAGGAATTCTACAGAAATAAGTGCGAAGGTGGCAGGCACAGAAAACAATGACTAGGAATACGATCTTTGAGTTTACTTCGTTCTTGGTTGTATGCTTCGTCTGTCAATTTGTATATCACGGAACTCCGAGTCATTTTTTTAGCCAGCTAGCTCGCAAGTTCATATGTCAATTTGTATAGTGCGGAACTTTGGGTGTTGTTTGTAGGACACGGAACTATAGAGGAAATGCTTTTCCCTTTAATATAGTTTATGTGACACAAATGTGGTATGGCTCATTTTAGCACTTTTCTATTCATAAACAATGGCAATCTTGAGCCCACTAGCCCTGAAGCCCATGCGTCAATTTGTATATCGCGGAGCTCCGAATGTTGTTTGGAGGTCACAGAAAAATAGAAGTGCAATGTTGAGCCAGCCAGCGTGCAAGTCCACCTGTCAATTTGTATATCGAAAAACTCTAGGTGCTACTTGTATGACACAGAACAATAGAGGGCCAATTTAGAGAAAGGGGAAGCGCTCGGTGTAAACGCGTGAATTCGCCAAGCCGTGCAGCACGACATTTTCGGATAAAAAAAAAAAAACAATTAAGTAACCAGGAAGAGAAACTACAGGGGATAAAAGAGTGGGAAAATAGAAAGTCAGAGGGCAGTTTCATAAGCGCGAATTGGTTTCAAAGAAGCCCCATTGTTGCAAAACCATCATTTTCTACTAATTTTCAGCAAATGTTTTGTTGAAGATTAGATTTTATTGCAACCTGTGGGTGTAAGTATGTTCTTGATACATTCTTCCATGACTGTAACATATTAACTTAAGTATTAAACTTCATTTTCTACTAATTGCCAGCAAATTCTTTGTTGAAGATTAGATTTTATTGGAACGTGTGGGTGTAAGTGTGTTCTTGATACATTCTTCCATGACTATAACATATTAACTTAAGTATTAAATTTCTTGCATTATGGGTTGTTATCATTAAAACTTAATAATTGCATGTCTAGAAACAAGAATGACGATTTTGCTGCAACATTGTACTTTGGTATTACTATGTTCTATCTGCATTATGAATAGAATTGAATGTTGGTTTGAAACTGTGTGTAATCCATTTTTTGTTTGCATAAAATCCTGGTGGATTGACACAATACATTGTCATATAATTGTTAGATGTTCCATCTTAGAAAAAATAACCTAAGTAAACACAATATCGAAGAACTATGAGACCATTGAACCATGCCAATGAGAAGAGGCGTTAAATCTAGAAAAGAAGTAGCAACGAAGACTCCAAGGCAAATTTTTTTAATAGTAAATCCATTTAAAAAAAAAGATAAAAACACTAAGTATTGTACATCTATCCTTAGAAATTGGACCCAGTTCTTTGGGCCAAAACATTGAACGTATCAGCCATAAACATAGGCATGGGATCTGCAGTATGCATGATCCTTGCATTTTTCTCCTCGATGAATCATCCTGTGGTAAAATTGATAGTTTTCAGAAGCTTCCCATGAGGAAGAAGACAAAAAACGTTGCAAGGAAAATGGAATATCCCTTAATTGAAAGTTAGGACACAACTAGAAATCGCCTCTGCACATTCGAAAAAAATTTAGGGACACATGTTGCACGTGCAATTTCAGAGACCCGAATTAGTCCATTTTGGGTGGAAGGAGATGACTAGTAGAAATATTCCTTGCACCAGTGAGAGTTTTGGACCTGATTCCCGAAGATGTTAATTGTATATCTAGAGAACAGGACAGTAGTCCCGCAAGTGAATAATATTTTGGCTTGAAATATATCTATGGGAGCATCAACATATCATTTCTTTACAGTGAAACTCTTCCGCCCAAAATAAACTAATTTGGACCTCTGGAATTCCTACTTTTGAGTTGCAAAGAGGCTATTGCGTTCAACGTCGGTTTCTTTTTTGAAACTCCTTTTGGTGTTGTCAGGACTGCCATCACTGAGCCGGGAAGTTCTGCCCGTTATGGTTGATTTCAATTTGGTCGCAAGAGTGGGAACAGTCTCTGCATTGCCATCATCTATTGTCGTATCATCGTCCATCAGATCATCTTCTTCCGGCTCGGAATCCATGACATCAACCTCTATGCCAACCATCAATGCAAATGGGCAGGTTCTTTGAGTAGGCAGGGTTGCATTGGAATTCTTTGGCTTGAAATATATCTATCGGTGTACCAAGGGACCATCTCCTTTTTTGCTCCCGGGCGGAGGGAGATGAATAGTAAGAATATGCCTTGGAATAGTGGAACCTCTGGCCATTATGCTCGAATGTGTTTACTGTATCTGGATAGAACCGTTGCCACAAGTTAACGAGAATTTTCATTTGCTCCAAATGATGTTTGAAATGAAAATTGGGGAGGGATAATATAACCCTCCGCAAATTATGGTTTAATGTGTATCAATGGAATATCTCCTCAAGCCTTTTGATGATCAATGACAATCTCCAGGGTTCGTGCGGAATGAGTTGTTACCATTAAATCTCACTAATTGCATATTTAGAAAAAAGTGTGAAGGTCATGGTGATGGCGAAGAGAGATTAAGAATTAGAGATTTCTTAAAGGCACCAACCCGCCGGTGCATGAAAACAAATCGCATCATGTTTGAAATGAATACTTGGAAAGGATAACACTCTTCTCCGCAAATATTGGTTTAATTCATAGTAATGACAAATCTTCTCCGGCCTTCTAGACATTAATGACAATCTCAACGATTCCTGTAGGATGAACTACTAGCATTAAAGATTAATTATTGCATAGTTGTAAATAAGTACGAAGGTAGTGGTGATGGTGAATTGAGATGAAGCATTGTACATTTCGTGCACCCACCAACCTGCGAAATAGATTCCAAAAAATGCCCAAGTATGGAAAGCGGTCGGGCAAGTTACAAAAAAAAAGGGGGGCAGAAGATATACCTAGGAGACGTGAAGGGTCGATGGTCATATTACATCTCAGTGACAGATATCGGTCGTCAATTTGTATGTCACGGAATTTCAGGTGTTGTTTGTGCGTAGGGGAACAGCGGAAGTGCAATGTCGAGAGGGCAATTTGTATATTGTTGAACTTCGGGTTCTGTATATAAAAGCATGAGACATTCGGAAAAAGGACCAAGTAAATAGAAATCGAAAGCATACAAGATGAAGGGGAATTTGTTTGCTAATTTGTAAATCGCAGAAGTCCGGGTGCTAGTTGCAGGCGGCGGAACAATGGAAACGCAATGTTAAACCCGCCTATGCAGGAACCCATGATTCAAAAAGTTTGTTCAATATGAAACAGGGAAGTGGTCGATCGGGTTGGTGATATAAAAGTAACAATGGAAATCCGAAGACGTGAATCCGCGAAATCATGCAACTAGACATATTCTGAAAAACGAGTAAGTAAAGAAAGGGAAAACAGAGAGAAAAGAGAAAGCGGATGGCAATTTTTGGAAGCGGGAATTGGTATTAACAGTAACTATGGAGTGCATTAAACATGTTAACATGTTCTTCAATCAAGGAATAGATACAGCGAGCGATGTTTATAGTTTCCAGGATCTGTTTGTATAAGAGAAGCATTGAAAAGTTACAAGACGATCATTTTTTGGATGTTTAAGTAAAGTTTATGTATTGTTAGCTTCACCGCAAGTATAACAATGACAAATTTGAATTTTAATGTCCTCTCGTTCATATGATTGTTCCATTAGACTTCGCATAGTATATATTATTTTATTTCAATTTGTTTGCTAATTTGTGGGTCGTGGAAGTCAGGGTGCTATTTGCAGGCGACGGAACAATGGAAACACAATATTGAAACTGCCTATCCGGTAACTCGCCTATTCGGAAAACCGAGAGCCAAAAAGTTTGTGCAATATGAAACTAGGAAGTCGTCGGTCGGGCTGGTTATATAAAAGTAAGTGAAATCTGAAGACGTGAATCCGCCAACTTCCACACCGAGAAATTTTCTGGAAAATGAGTAATACACAATAAATATGGACTATAAATTATGAGCATGAGATTTTATAGAGCATGTACGGATCCCACATTCCATACTTAGCCACTTTTTGGATCGCGGGTTCTCGGGTTGGCGGGCTCAAAATTGGGCCTCTATTGTTATGTGGCCTACAAATAGCACCCAGAATTTCGCGATATACAAATTGACAAGCAGACTTGTAGGCTAGTTGGGTCAACATTGCACTTCTATTGTTTTGTGTCATACAAACAGCACTCGGAGTTCCATGATATACAAATTGACAGACAAACTCCAGGGTTGGCGGCCTCAAGATTGAGATTGTTTACAGATGGTAATCCCTGTCAACTATTTAACATTATCTAAAACATTATTTTCAATACTTATAAATTATTAATATTAAATATTGATATTGTACAATTTAATTATACAAAAAGGTTTGTACAATATGAAACGGGGAAGCGGTCAGTCGGGCTGGTGATATAAAAGTAAGTGAAATCTGAAGACTTGAATCCGCCAACTTCCGCGCCAAGAAATTTTCTAAAAAAATGAGTAATTCATAATATGTACTTTTAGAAATTACGGACATGAGATTTTATAGAGAATGTACTGATCTCACATTCCATACTTAGCCACTTTTTGGTTCACGGGTTCTCGGGCTGGTGAGCTCAAAATTTGGCCTTTATTGTTCTGTGTCCTACAAATATCACCCAAGAGTTCCATGATATACAAATTGATAGGCGGACTTGCGGGCTGGTTGGCTCAACATTGCATTTCTATTGTTCTATGTCCTTCAAACAACACTCGAAGTTCCACCATATACAAATTGATAGATGGACTCCAGGGCTGGCGGGCTCAAGATTGCGATTGTTTACGGATGGTGATCCCTATCAACTATCTAACACTACCTAAAAACATTATTTTCAATACTAAAGTATTAATATTAAATATTGATATTGTACAATTTAATTACATTAAATTATTAAAGGATGTTAAATATCTTATTTAAAAGAAAAACCCGCATATTCAGAAACTTGCGTTCCAAAATTTTTGTATAATATGAAACAGGGAAGAGGTCGGTCAGGCTAGTGATATAAAAGTGGGTGGAAATCTGAATACATGTATCCATCAAGTTCTGCACCTAGAAATTTTCCCAAGAAACGAGTAATACATACTAAATATGTACTTTTATGAAGTATGGGCATGAGATTTTATAGAGCATGTACGGATCCCTCATTCCATACTTAGCCACTTTTTGGTCACGGGTTCTTGGGCTCAAAATTGGGCCTCTGTTGTTTTGTGCCCTACAAATAGCACCCAGAGTTCCGCGATATACAAATTGACAAGTGGACTTGCGGGCTATTTGAATTTTAATGGCCTCGTGTTGATATGATAGCACAATTGGACTTGGGCTAGTTTATATTCATTTATTACAATAGGAAATGTGGAAGCGATCGGTCGGGCTGGTGATATAAAAGTAAGTGAAATCTGAAGACGTGAATCTGCCAACTTCCGCACCTAGAAATTTTCCGAAAAACGAGTAATACATACTAAGTATGTACTCTCATAAAGTATGGACATGAGATTTTTACAGAGCATGTACAGATCTCGCATTCCATACTTGGCCACTTTTTGGATCGTGGGTTCTCGGTCTGGCGGCCCAAAATTGGGCCTATATTACTCTGTATCCTACAAATAGCACCCACAGTTCCATGATATACAAATTGATAGGCGAATTTGCGGACTGGATGGCTCAACATTGCACTTATATTGTTCTGCATCTTCCAAACATCACTCAGAGGAAATGAGTAATACATACTAAATATGTACTTTTATAAACTATGGACATGGGATTTTATAGAGCATGTACGGATCCCTCATTCTATACTTACCCACTTTTTGGATCACGGGTTCTCGGGCTGGTGGGATCAAAATTGGGCCTCTATTGTTCCGTGCCCTACAAACAACACCCAGAGTTCCACGATATACAAATTGACAAGCGAACTTGCGGGCTGGTTGGCTCAACATTGCACTTCTATTGTTCTGTGTCTTCCAAGCAGCAGTCGAACTTCCGCGATAGACAAATTGACAGACGGACTCTAGGACTGGCGGGCTCAAGATTGCCATTGTTTACAGACGGTCATCCCTATCAACTATCTAACATTTTCAAAAAACATGATTTTAAAATACTAAATTATTAAGATTAAATATTGATATTGTACAATTTAATTACATAAATTATCAATATTGAACCCACCTATCTGGTAACTCGCCTATTCGAAAAAACCGCCAGCCAAAAATTTTGTACAATATGAAACGAGGAAGCGGTCAGTCGGGTTAGTGATATAAAAGTAAGTGAAATCTAAAGGCGTGGATCTGCCAACTTCTATACCAAGAAATTTTCTGAAAAAAATGAGTAATACATACTAAATATGTACTATAAAGTATGGACATGAGATTTTATAGAGCATGTACGGATCCATCATTCCATACTTAGCCACTTTTTTTATCGTGGGTTCTCGGGCTGGCAGGCTCAAAATTGTTCCTCTATTGTTATGTTCCCTACAAATAGCACCCAAAATTTAATGATATACAAATTGACAAGTGGACCTGTGGGTTGGCTAGCTCAACATTTCACTTCTGTTGTTCTGTGTCCTCCAAACAGCACTCGGAATTCCGCGATATACAAATTAACAGAAGGACTCCAGGGCTGACGTGCTCAAGATTGCCATTGTTTACGGATGGTAATCTCTGTCAACTATCTAACATTATCTAAAAACATTATTTTTAATACTAAATTATTAATATTAAATATTGATATTGTACAATTTAATTAGACAAAAAAGTTTGTACAATTTGAAATGGGGAAGCGATCGGTCGGGCTGGTGATATAAAAGTAAGTGGAAATATGAACACGTGCATCCGCCAACTTCCACACCTAGAAATTTTTCGAGAAACGAGCAATATATACTAAATATGTACTTTTATAAAGTATGGACATGAGATTTTATAGAGCATGTACGGATCCTTCATTCCATACTTAGCCACTTTTTGGATCGCGGGTTCTCGGGCTGGCGGGCTCAAAATTGAGCCTCTATTATTCTGTGTCCTACAAATAGCACCCAGATTTCCGTGATATACAAATTGACAGGTGGACTTGCGGGCTGTCTGGCTCAACATTGCACTTCTATTATCCTGTGTCCTCCAAACAACACTCGGAGTTCCGCGACATACAAATTGACAGACGAACTCTAGGAATGGCGGGCTCAAGATTGCGATTGTTTACGGAGGGTCATCCTATATAACATTATTTTCAAATACTAAATTATTAATATGAAATATTGATATTGTACAATTTAGTTATATAAAATTATCAAAGGATGTTAAATCACTTATTTTTAAAAAAA
Source organism: Picea abies (assembly GCA_900067695.1). Lineage (NCBI taxonomy): Eukaryota > Viridiplantae > Streptophyta > Pinopsida > Pinales > Pinaceae > Picea > Picea abies. The sequence goes on from CBVK0104162129.1 coordinate 7,381, forward strand.
TGAATGAAACAAAACAAATTTTTTTAAAATTCTATCACCGCAAGCATAACAATGACCAATTTGAATTTTAAGGGCCTCTTGTTGATATGATATCACAATTGGACTTCGCACAGTATATATTCGTTGATTTCAAATTATTCCAGGAGATTAATTTTACCAAGTTCATTGATCAAGGAAAAATGCTAAAACAAGCCACGTACTACATTTGCATCACAGCGCCATAGAAATTATCAGGTGTATTTGCGGGCTAGCTGGCTAAAAAATTGCAATTCTATTGTTCTGTGTTCTCCAAACAACACTCAAAGTTCCGTGATATACAAATTGACAGACGAAGCATACAACCAAGAACCAACTAAACTCCAAACAAGCCGCAATCAAGTTTCCACAAGGTTCCAAAGAGCAGGACGCATCGACCTTTGCATCAAACAATTTGATATACAAAGAAATGACGTCACAACATTTGTTTTCTCTTACATCTGCTATATGTTCCCAGTAGAAAATAATCGGGGCCGTGGGATATATGGGTTTTGCTGCCATGCTTCCCATTTTTGGACCGAACAATCTTATGCGCATGCAATCCCAAGTAGTCGAGTCCGACGAACATTCATCTGGATGTTGAAGAAATATTACAAAGACACATGAGATATTTTCGTTTCCTGCCAAAGTTTGATATTTTTTTTTCCCTTCTTCAGTCGATATGCAAAATTGCATTGTCTTCATTTAAGGTAAATTTTTTGTGTATCCAAAAGTCGCGCAGCATGTAGACATTGCTTGCCTTTTTCTGTAGATATGTTTCATACGACAATTCTGCCAACTTAGGAAGCACATTTTGTAACAGAGGCTGCCTAACCATATAATGCACGGTTGTGTTGCCCACGGTTCGGATGATAGCGTTGAGGCAATGTCCATATATATATGGACATTTTTCACTGCATCGCAGACAATCAATCGTATCATCACTTATCAAAGCGGAGGCAGAAGCAAGAGAGTTGCATTTCTCACATACAGGTTCAAAGGGGGTCGAGTACGCATTTGCTACAACTAAAACACATTCAAACTGGGGACACAAACATAGGAATTAATACATTGAACAATATAATACACAACTGCACCCTCCCCCCTTAAAAAAAATAAAATAAAATAAAACAAGCCACAGAAATTTGGTGAAGGCTATTTGTATAAGCAAAGTGAGGATGATTTTTGTGGATGTATATGCACAACAGTTGTAGTACTATATCTGCTCGCAACTCTGTTACAGATGTTGCCTGGGTTGTCTAAAAGATCCTTTCTCTAGCATCCCTTTTCTTTGTTATATTTTTGAAGAGCATAAGTGGAATTTTCCCTTTATGCAATTGTTGCACCATTGATGAAAACAAATTTGAATAGGTATCGAACAATTGCAGTTGCAACATGGAACAGTGCAATATTTGTGTAACTTACCCAAGATACATGCACATGCGAAAGTAAAGGACAAAAATGGATATGGAAAGAGGTATCATTTCCTTGTCGATGTCCAACTCTCCATCCTTTATATGGAGAATGTGTTGTGAGCCAAGTTTTCTCGCCAATGTGACAGTTGCACCAATGCTTCCGATTGGGTAAATATCACTGCTCTGTGCAAGCTGGTTGATAGTCACGTCTGGGATGAAACGATATTTTGAAAAAACTGTGGGAATTTTTCCACAATACTTGTTTCATTGAGCGAAATAATCCGATCACAATCATCACAGTCATATACTGTCTTGGGCAATGTATTAAAATTTGTAATGGATATCCCATTACCCAGCAATATCTTTTCTGCATGTTTCTGGACAAGTTGTGTAGGAATAGTCAGTGTCACTATCATCATGGCCTCCTTGTCTGTCATGTCAGCATGCATAATGGATCTAGTTTTGTTTTCCTTGTCTGAGTAGGTGCTATAGATGACAATTATGTCCCCGATGAACACTTGTCCATTTTGGCGGTTGTTCAAGCCCTCTATTGATAGTACTTTGGGTGTTACAACTCTAGACCTGCTGAGAATTTTTTAACAGGAAAACTAAAGTGAATGGTAGTGTGCATTTTTTTTTGTATTTTTCTTTCACTGGCATAAATCTACAAGTACACGCATAGCTTCGATGAACTATGGAGCCATATTTTTGCAACCACACCTCTTAGTCTGCGGAACATGCACTATGTTGGAGGGAAACACATAGTGAGATAAGAACATTTTAAAGAGAAATGTGTCATGACCCCACAGGATGCCCAAACGGATCTTGTGATTGTTCGTCTCTTAAGGGCCTGTGGCACAGCGACGATTCTCACTTGGTTACTTGGCACACCAAGAATACTTCGTCTGGACTACATCTCTTCACCTAGAGCATATCCATACTTCATTCTAAGCTACCGGCGAGTCACACTCCAACTCTAGTGCAATTCTTGCTTACTTAGACAATGGTTAACATAGTTTAACACTTAGTCTTTTTTAAGCATTCATCCATGAACATGAGAATTTAAAAGGACAAATGTAGAAGAAAAATGAAGACAAACACAAAAATAGTTCGAATGGCACAAATCGTGCCTAACACCCAGCTAAGTCTTTGTTATTGCAAAACAGTTACAAATGAGCACTACCGGCTTGGTTTACAACATGGCAGAGTCAAACAACTTGCCTCACCTCACCAAGACACTCAAGAATAGATTTGTCACTGCAAGACTCTCTGTCGCAACTGTCTTCGCAACTCCTTGTGGTGCACCTCAGACGTTCCCACAACTGTAGGCTTGTTATCATTTTGTTTCTGCAAACTTTCACCAAGCTAACATAGATTTTAGTTTTGCCTCACACATGCCTCCACAGACCTGCATTTTCAAACTTCCTCAAAACCTTTCAAAACGTCCAAATCTTGGCTACTTTTCTTCCATCTCGGCAACTCTGCCTCAGTTCATTATCACAGACTTGCCTCAGACTTTCTCTCCAAATCTCTTTCCAAAAATTCTCTATCTTCCTTTGGTTATGTGCCCTTTCTCTTATAGGAGATCCAAAGGTCACTTGTGTGAAATGATGCATCTCTTGGGGATGTCACACCCCTTCACGAACCCACTCTCAACCAATTCATTGCACCCTTCCATGGATCTGGTGCGCCCATCTAAAGTCGGTGCGCACATCAACCATTCATCTCTTGGATCGACACGCCCCATCCTTGGGCACACGCCCTTTTCCTTGTTTGATTTTCATGTCGATCATCGTGACTTCTCATGAGTATGTTGATGGGGTCGTCCAACCTCCCCGATGTTCCCATATTGTCGAGGGAAAATGATTCCACTCCTTGGGCATTCTCCCAAGTCATCTTGACCTTGCCCAAACACAACCCAAGTCTTTTTCAATCGTTATAAGGAAAGTAAGGTGTGTGCCCCCTTGGTGCCTTGTGTTACCATCATGCACCCAAGGTGCTCTTGCCCACTCACAAACATTTTGTTTTCTCAACCGATCACTCCTTTCCTTGTGATATTTGTTTGTCCGTCGTTGAATCTGCCCAAGGAGTGTGATGGGAGAGCCCGTGCACTCGGTGGGTATCATGGGAGACCCTTACTTCCTCCCCCACTCCAAGTTGTTTTTGTCCTTGGAAATATCTGTCGACTTCCATGGTGTTTCTTCCCATATCCAAATCTCGTCACCACTCAATGATTGTTGCTTCTTTAACCACTTTTGTCAAGGAAAAACTCCCCTTAGGAAGTTTCATGAGTCTACGAATTTTTGTTGCCTTCAAAATTGTTGTTGCTTTCATACTTTGGTTTGTTTTCCCATGATTTTGTGCATTGGATCCCCTTGTGACTTCAGATGATTGGGTAGATAATCCAATCATCACTCCTATGTCTCAAGAAATCACATCTTCTCATTCAAACATTTTTTTATGTCTGCAAGCTCATCACGTTCACAACTCTTCATCGCCTCCAATCTGTCAAGTCACCCACTGCGATCTCAACAACTTTCGTCGAGGCACCTCCTCATGGCGCCTCATTGGTCTCGTTGCCTATCATTGAGATAGTGAGCCAATGTGTTGTGTCTAGTTGGAAGGTGAAGGAGGATGGTTGGTTGGGCCATCTCCCTCATCTTCAATCTATCCCAATGTGATCGGTGAAGTGTCACCATGGTTCTGCATCATGTACATAAGAAATGATACACTAAAACTGATCTTTCCTTCACACACTTACATGAGTCGTTCTAGTTTAGAGTCATATTAAAATTCACCATGTCCAACTTCGTTGGAGGAGGAATCAGACCCTTCCTTGGTTCTCTTCCACCAAGGTTGGTGCATCTCCCTCATGTCCTCTTGGTCTACGAATAGTTTTTGCACCTATTCAACGAACTGCACTGACATCTTCGTTTTTGTGACTTCCTATAATTTACATCGCCACTCATTGACTTCCAAACATAAATCATCCAAGCCATCCACTATTTTATCCAAATCTCTACATATCTCTTCAACATCATCAATCCTTCATTCCATTGACACGAGCTTCTTTTCATTTTCTGTGCTATTCTTATATTTGTTTGCATTAGGGTTTCATTTTTTTCATCCTCATGACTTTAGAAGTATCTTATGTTCCTGTGTTAGTGGGTCCTATCTATCTTTCATGGAAGAGAAAGTTGATTGATATTATTGGGAGTAAGAATATTTGGCGTTAGTTAATGGTGAACATAACAAACTTATCAATCCTAAAGACTTGGTTATATGGGAAGAACGATGTGATCAAGAAAGAGGACACATTCATCAAATGGTTTCAGATAGTCTGCATGTACATATTGAGGCTGAAGATAGCCCAGTTGAGGTATTGAAAACTTTAGCTTCTTTGTTTGATAAATATAAAGATGTATCTTCTTACTACCTTGAAAATAAAATCCATGAGTTAGATCCTAAATATTTTGAAAGGATAGAATCATTTCTTGCTAAACTGAAAACCCTAAATGAAAAATTAAATAATTGTGGCAAAGATTACAAGAAAACTGATACATTCCTAGTAATTCTTGTAGAACAAAAATTGTCTTCTTCTTTTAGTATGTTCATCCAAACCAAGAATAGAGAAATCAAAATGTCTAAAGATATATAAAACCTAGCTTTGGATATTTTTGTAAAGGTTTGATTAATGATTACAAAGGTTGATTGTTTTAGGTCAATTAACTCCTAATAAAGTGTTGGAATGCTGAGAGGGGGGGGCGGGGGGTGGGGTGTGAATTAGTGTTGAGAAATTTATACCACCTTCATACATAACATAAATTCAATGATATAAATGAATTATCAATAAAATCTAGACGTACTGTAATTGGCATGAGAGAAATTGAAGGAGTTCCAAAGATATGTAATGAGGCGACACCAGAATCTAAAGAATTGGCCATTGTTGATACTGAGAGGGGGGTGAATCAATATCAAGTACAATTTAAAACCTTTTTCTACTTATACTTAAACCATTCAATTATATCCAATGAGAAATGAACAATAGTATAAGAGTTACACCAATACACCANNNNGGTAGCTACAAATTCCAAATGTAAAGGGAGGGATAAACCTCCAAGAGGAAGATACAATCCTCCAATATCAAGAGATATTTTAACTCTCCATCCTTTCCCCTTCCTTCCACCCAATAATATACGAGAGATAATAAAACTTCACATTAAATCATCACCATCAACCAACCATCACATCGAACCTGATAATGTTTCCCGAGACTTCTTCAATTTCTGCAATTATTCAATTCTTGGAATACTCTGATCCTGTAGATAATATTACTCAATTTATTCTCTGAAACTTCTCCAAGTTTCACTCCTTGAATCCTCCCCAAAAAGAAGTTATAGAGAGAATGGTAGACCTTGTTCAATTCTGGTTTATTTAGGAGACCGAAATTTTACAGAATGCCCCGCGCTCAATATTTAACATCAGATTCTGAAACTCACACACAAGAAACTAAAGTCTATAATATTTCCAATGCAATTTTTCCCACGTCATTTGGATTCTCTATGAAGAATTTATTATTTTTTTACCCGGAGCACCTGTTTATTGACTAGCTTCAGGACTGGTTAAAAACCCTATCTTCCACAGAGTGTATCTCCATCATTATAGTGAATCAAAAGCTGAAACTTTTACCATAGGTACCGTGATATGTCTTCTCAATACCATATCAATTTCACCATCTGAACCATTCTAGAAAAAAAGTTAGAGCGAAAATGGTAAGATGACCTGAAAATTACATACCTTAGAACACATCACCAAAAGACTTCTTCCTCCCTTGAAATATGGCCTTCTTTACTTATGATTTCCTATGAAATTCGACTTGTATCAAACGAATGTATAATGATTTGTATTTATACCATTTATGTCACTTCCTTTTAACATTAGGGCCGACCTGCCACTTTCTTATTTTGTAATTCTTTTCTTTAATTATCTTCATTCATTTCTCCTCAACCATGAGGATCCACGTGATGTGCCACATACCACCAGAAACAACATAATGTATACTATCCATCCATGGGTGTTGTATATTCATGTGCATTGTCCTTCATGTCAAAATACCTTCATCAATCTTGCGGTCCAAAACCCATGACTAGGGTTGACATCAATGACAACAACCAATCTTCCAACAACCATTTTATATTATAATTATTTTTTTCTTGCATTTGAACCAAAAACCATAATATTGGGTAGAATATAACAATCTAACTTCAAAAATAACTTTGAATAACTTTTATAACCTTACACTACACTTAAAAATCATTGTTTTTTTCTACAATATCATTGTTTTTTTCCACCCAACTATACAAGAAATCTCAATATGGATTTTAAAAATATGAAAATGTTACTCAGTCCCCAAAAATATCCTCCTCGAACATAGAAAATGTGAATTTTATGCTCAA
>CBVK0104162147.1:0-10929 GCA_900067695.1 Picea abies
AATGTCTTCAAGGCTTGTATATGGCTCAATTTATAGCCTTCAAATGGAATATACCATATTTCCTTCAACGTACACATTGTGTGTGGGTATAAGAAATTCATACCATTTGAAATATCCATGCCAGATGAGATCTTTATCTCCTTAAACCTCCATTTTTTCCAACCCAGGAACAAAGTATGAGCGACGAAGTATATCTTCCCATGGTCTCTTAGAACAAGTCATATCCTCCAAGATAACATTAGTTGAAGGAAAGACTCAATAGTGAGGAAAACATATTTTTTCGAAGCATCAAATGAGTGTATCAATTTATCATCCCATATAAATGGGGTTCCCTTCTTCAAAAGGCACATGAATCCTTTTGTAATATCGACATAATTTCCGATGAATTATCACACAATTTTTTTTTTCCCTAGCAGGACTTAAAGCTGGTGAATGTCATGTAGGGAAGACAAATAGATTATTTCCTCAAACCTAAATGGATGTTGTTACAAGGAAAATATCTCTATGGATAAGGGAAACCACAACATATCGAATGACACCAATAAATCAACTCTAGTCTCAAGTATGTTGTATAAAAGGAAATGCTAACAAAGGAAGGATAGAAGCATACCTCATCCGAACATCCGAAGAAGACCACGGTTGAGCTCATGATCCAACGCTTGATACTTGCAATTTGTTCTCAAAATACAAGATACACAAGCATATGGAAATTATATGAAACTTTAGCATATAAACTAGCAAAATCCATTAACATTTATAACAAATATGCCCATGGAAAGTAATACAAATATTTGCAGCATATAATTGGACGAGAAAAGAGTATTTCTATTAATGTAATCAACAAAAGTACATAGGTAAAGTTTTTTTGTAATGACACATATTAGAACTGATAAACTAAGTACCTCCACCTAGGCCTTCACCACTTCAATCCTCCACAAAGGAAAGCTCACAAGTAGTACGAGAAATTGGGTTTCTCCTTCTCAATATAGGGATATACTAGGGGATGAGAAAAATAAGTTTATACTTTCAAGGAAAAAGGGACGTAGACTCAATATGAAGTGAAATTTATTCAGAGTATCTTTTCTCTCAATGATGAATGTCTTCAAGGCTTGTATATGGCTCAATGTATAGCCTTCAAATGGAATATACCATATTTCCTTCAACATACACATTGTGTGTGGGTATAGGAAATTCATACCAGTTGAAATCTCCATGCCAGATGAGATATTTATCTCCTTAAACCTCCATTTTTTCCAACCCAGGAACAAAGTATGAGCAACAAAGTATATCTTCCCATGGTCTCATAGAACAAGTCATATCCTCCAAGATAACCTTAGTTGAAGGAAATAATCAATAGTGAGGCAAACATATTTTTGCAAAGCATCAAATGAGTGTATCAATTGATCATCCCAAATAGATGGGGCTCCCTTCTTCAAAAGTCACATGAATCCTTTTGTAATATCGACATAATTTACGATGAATTATCACACAAATTTTGTTTTCCCTAGCAGGATTTAAAGCTGGTGAATGTCATGTAGGGAAGAAAAATAGAGTATTTCCTCAAACCTAAATGGATGTTGTTACAAGGAAAATATCTCTATGGCTAGGGAAAACCACAACATACAGAATGAAACCAATAAATCAACTCTAGTTTCAAGTATGTTGTATAAAAGGAAATGCAAACAAAGGAAGCATAGAAGCCTACCTCATATGAACATCCAAAGAAGACCATGATTGAGCTCACGATCCAATGCTTGATACCTGCAACTTGTTCTCAAAATCCAAGATACACAAGAATATGGAAATTATATGAAACTTTAGCATATAAACTAGCAAAATCCATTAACATTTATAACAAATATTCCCATGGAAAGTAATACAAATATTTGCAACATATAAATTGACGAGAAACAAGTATTTCTATTAATGTAATCAACAAAAGTACATAGCTAAATTGTTTTTGTAACGACACATATCATAACTGATAAAATAAGTACCTCCACCTGGGCCTTCACCACTTCAATCCTCCACAAAGGAAAGCTCACAAGTAGTAGGAGAAATTGGGTTTCTCCTTATCAATATAGGGATATACTGGGGGATGAGAAAAATAAGTTTATACTTTCAAGGAAAAAGGGACGTAGAATCAATATGAAGTGAAATTTATCCAAAGTATCTTTTCTCTCAATGATGAATGCCTTCAAGGCTTGTATATGGCTCAATTTACAGCCTTCAAATGGAATTGAAGGGTCAATTTAGAGCATTTCCAGTATATGGAAGGTCAAGGATCATGGATTTCGTGACTTAGCATGGAAAGACATCATATTTTTTAATTTTTAAGCATAAACTTTGATGTACACAGGTTGTAATGGAGCAACCTATGTATACACGAGTCGTCTAACTGTGGCCCACATATATGTACAAAATTTTTAATTTTTGACTTTGGAATGAGCAAAATGGGGATTTGAGTTTTCATAGGGAAAGGGAAGGCCATCAAAGAAATATGCATGGAGTTTGGAAACAATTTATATAAGAGATACCCCGTAATGTGTGAGGTTAGAGGATAAATCATGATGGCCAAAATACATTATAATTCATAGAAGAGGAGTAACGAGGACCCAACTAGAAGAACAAGTCACCTATGATAAAATTACAATTCATATTGACTCTATACACATAGATTCCAATCTCAATTATGTTAGCACTAGAAGTCACTCCAAATGTAGAAAGAGTGAGACCAATACCCATTTAGATAAAAGTGATTAAATAAGGTTTTAACTTAGGTGGATCAACAAGGAAGAGAAAGAAGGAGGGTAGCAAACTATCTGGAAAGTCATTCCATTGCGCATGGAGTCAACAGATCCTACAGATCAAAGGCACTCAAGCTTCCTACTAGACCAAAAGGGATATAATTGATGGATGAAGGTATAAGGTAGATAAAAAAAAGAAGACTATCAACAAGCATAGATCATCTCTGCAAAAATAACTTAAAATATTACCAGAACAAAGATCATAAAAGGAGGCAATTACTACAAATCATTTGCAACTCATGAATCTCCTGCATATGAAAAACGATTGATATTCAATACCTACAATTCCATTCAAGCAATATGAAAAGGTAAAATGATAATAAATAACAAAAAGTCCGATAAAAAACTTTCATGGATCTCTAATGGAAGAAATTCCTACATCACATGCCCTCAGGCTTACAAATAAATAGATAAAACGACCCCTACATCTCTCTCAAGCATCTCTCCAGTCATGAACCCATCCTCCAAGATCTCCCTCCTTTGTTAAATATAAAATAACATCCAAAATATTCTTAGGAGGTCATAACCCATCTCTTTCATTGGATTCTGGGCCTTGGAGATAGGTGGCAATAGTCAAAGAGACAAAAATCCAACAAACTGCTAAATTTTTGGAAGTTTTTGGCAGTCATTAATAAATTTGTTTCCAACTCACTTCATGAGGTTTTAATGGAGATAAATATTAGGTGCAAGTGTCCTTTAGAATCTAACTGATCTTTGATAAGTCATTTGAACCCTCCTTGATAGGTGGCAACCTCCAAACAAGTTGATTGTCCAATAACTGTATGAGTTAGCAGCACCAGTTTGTGGCGCACTTGTTTTACCTGTGTTTTAATTTTATCTTTCCAATGCCAAAATGGGTCAGGATTATTTTTGGTCATCTGGTCAATGCCATAATCATGCTCATCCACGAAAAATTTCAGAAGAACCCATATCACCATTTGGGATTTATGATAAAATCTATAGAATAATCTGCTACATGGAATGAGTTCGCAGCGCTTCTGACAGCGACACTGTGAAATTTCGTGTAGGTGTTGTTTTGTGCCGAATCAAATCAATTTATGCCAAAACCATGCAATAAGCCTTGAAAACCTCTGATAAAGCTGCTACAACTTATGAGTAATGAAAAATTCTTGCATAAATAGTATATTCATAGCAGCATACGATAAAACATTCCTTAGATTTACAAGCTTGTATATATAAGATATCATAGAAAAACTACTTGAAAGTTTCATACATAAGGATTTATCCTATTGTTGTTTCTAAACATTACACTAACCGTTCTTCAAGCTCTTAATCCACCATAATCTTTTACAGAGAGTTCATAGCACCAGAAGTGGTAGTATGTGACAATTTGTAGCGCATTGTGAGTTCGTAGCACCTTTAACCAATTTGCAGCGCGTTGTGTTTTAATGAAAATGGATATTAATTTGATACCTTTATTTCTTTACAAATGATGACTATTACCATGATGACATGAAGACTCTTGTACATGTGTTTCAGATTAGCTTCCTAGACTTAGGACGAACCAAGACCGTGAATTATTGATAGAACACATGACTCAAAACCTTGAGACCATACCCCTATGACTCAGACCTAATCTTTTAAAACACAACTGAAGTCAGAAAGACTAATCACATGAATTACCAAGACCAATGGGGTATTTCTGAGAAAAAACTTAGAAAAAATTAAAAATGAGGGAAAACCAAAGATTAATGATGTGCTTTAGTACATATCATGTGCTAACACTTGGGAACACATTTTGTTGAATACCAATCTATAGAGCTAGAGTTCAGGGCAGCAGATGATAGGAAGGTGGTTTTGAGGGGCATGACTAGTGGTTCTCCTAGGGTTGTGTCATCTCACCGGATGGAGGGTATATTCAGGCATGGGATAGAGTAATTTCCTGAGATTGATCTTCGATCAGAGTATCAACAAATCATAGACAAGGAGCTTGGCATGACATAGGTTTTATATGTGGACCATGTGATCAGTGAGTAGGGTGTACAGGTACATCAAGAGGAGATCTAGGCTATGTCATATTGGCTCATAGGGATTTTAGTTGATTGGAAGTACCACCTTTTGTTGGAATATTCCAAGGACTGGTTTTCTTGCGAGTTGATGGATGGTTACATCCAAGATGACAAGTACAGAGTGGTGGATGATATCATCTACTAAAAATACAACATATACTTGGTTTCAGAGTCCACACTCAGGGAGGAGATTATGAGGGCTATGTATGATACACCCTTGGCAAGGCATCATGGGTACCTCAGGACTTACCAACATATTAGAGAGAGGTTCTCATGGAAGGGCCTAGAGGATGATGTATTGAAACATACAAGGGTATGCATGAATTGTCAGCAAAATGTGTCAGAGGTGTTTGGTATGAATTGTATTTGTTTCATCGATGGTCAATAGAACACGTTGATGCATTTCTTCATGATTCCATTTGAGTATGAGGAATTGCAGGAAGCATAGTTTATTTTTAGGGAGGGTTTTAGACTTTAGGGGTTGCATGATTACATTGACAGTGACTGGGAAAACACACTTCTCAGTATATTGTGGCAAGATTGCTATATATTGGCAGACACAAAGTTGACTCCTAGTATTTTGTTTCCATTAGTTGGATGTGAGACTTGGCATAATTGGATTCCAATAGTTATTAGTATAACACAATGGAATTCAATCGGTTTGAGGGATGGTGGACATCTAGGTTAGTTGTGGGTTCCAGGAACTCATTTGATGGGTCCACTTCCTTTTTGGTTTGTTTCAAGAGGAGATGATGGGATGCATTCTATATGACAGGACACATTCTCTCCTTTGATACCCAAGATCGAGTATGATAGTGGACTTGCAGTCTTTGACTTCACTGAGATGCATTTGCAAGACATGATCCTTGATAGTGGGGACGGTTCTTCGAGACATTACAGTTTGGGATTCCAAGAGTGGAGGATGCAGTCTAGGCATGAGATTCAAATATTTATGATCAGAGTGGTGCAACGTCAACATGGTGGATTCTTTGTCGAGATAGCATGGGACCCTATGACTTCATGGTCTAATAGTTTGGCAGCTGGTACAAATGGGAGAGTTGGTATTTATTATCAGGACTTCATTTCTATAGGGATTTGGAATGGATTCCTAGGAGTGTGATTCTATGTGGGATGGACTGAGAACACACAATATTTGATTGATTTCTTGATTGGTGGACTTCAAAAGGTCTCTTGTATTAGTACCTTGCAAGACCGTATTGTGAGAAGTAGGTAATCCATATCTTTCAGAATGGTTTGGGACCCTAGGGTCATTCTTAGTTTTAGTGGGGTTCCATCCGTTGTTGCATGGTGGTGTTGGAATTTCTTGAGGACAAGCAATTTCAAGAAGGGAGGACTGTAATGTCCCTTTCCAAACTACTACTCTAGGAGGGTGACTTAGTTGCCTATTTGATTCTTGTAGGCCATAGTCGATTAAAAAATGAGATTAATCGATTAATTATTTGATGACATTTGTGGGAAAATTATATTTATAAAGTGACATTGAGTAACTAAAAAGTGACTTGAAGAATAAAGTATATAAACTTATAAAGTCACTTTAATAAAGTAAAACGATAAAAAGGGTAAAAGGGTCATAAAAAATGTGAGAGGAATAAAGGAAATATGAGATCTCATTCTCTCATTATGTTGATGATTATTTTTAATTTGACTTGGAGAGCTCTTGGAGCCTTTGGGGGTTTGGAGTAAACCCTAGTTTGGATTGGTTTTGGTGGTGAGAGATCCACCCTGGCTAATCAAGTTTTGGTGGCGAAACATTCCACCCTAGCCATTGATTGGGAAGGCCATCCAGGTCTTCGATTTCGATTTCACTGTTGAGGAGTTAGATATACCTTTTTGCAACACCTTGGGGTTTTAAGAGATCATATCTTTTGAGGAGGATGCGTAGGCATCTAGAGGATGTCATTTGTTTGAGCAAAGGTCGATTTCTTTTTTGTTGGCAGAGATCTTCATTGTGGCAACTGATAGCATCCTTGTGGGGGGCAAGTTCCTTTTTGTACCGGTCAAATCTTGTAGAGTGGGGATGATTTCTTGGGTAAAATCCATTTACTCTTGGAAGGGTCATATTTCCATTGTCTAAGGGCCAAGTAATTCTTCTTTGGGCCGAGTCTTCTCATCAAGGGGTCGAGTTTCTGGTTGTGGGTCGAGTTCACTGCCGGGGTGAATTCTGTCTATAGTTGGGTTGAGTATTTATTGAAGAAGAGGCAGGGATCCCTTTGCTACATGATTTAACTAACTATTGAGTCATATTTATTTCTTGATGGGAAAATTCTTTGTGGCTGAGTCATGTTATGGAGTATAGAGGATGATTTTTTTGGAGGCATTCGTTTCCTTTTTGTTGGTAACTAGATCATGGGTTTATGTGGGCTTCTCAACATGCATTTCAACGCCATCCTTTCACTTCAAACTGCTCACAAATTGTGCCATTACTTGCTGGAGTAAATGCGCTATACAGAGTTCGATTTTCACATTGAATGGTTGTTGGTGTATGTGTATCTACAAGCCAGGTCAACAATAAACTTGATTAAACATGTGAGTTATTGTTTGTTGTAGTTATTGTAGATTATAATAATAATAAACACAGGTAGATCTGATATGTTCCTTATTGTTATTACTGTTGCTTGAATTATTTTTATTTATAGTTTAGCAGTTATATAATTTGTATGCAATCTTGGTTCTTTTTGGCACACAAATTCCCATGCAAACACCCTAAATCAATCAAGAACCCAAACAACAAGAGACAACCGAACAACAACACAAGATGGAATTAACAATGATTTTAAGGTAGGTTGTTAAGTTTTTGACAGATAACTTAATCCAAAAATACACTCCAAAAACTATAGTAGTGAGAAAATAAGGTTTGTACACTGGGCTTTGAGTATGTCCACCAAGTGTTTGACAAAACACATGACCTAAATCACCATAAAAACCAACAACAATTAAGCATGAAACTTGTCAACAACTATTAAGGGAGTCTTATGAGTTGTGAGACAAGTGTTTGATGAAAGTCCTGAGCTAGAAAACCAATAGAATATTGCAGTGGTAGACATAAACTTATAGTAACTATAAGGAGGGACATTACACTCATATGCCAATTTGGCGTGTAACTACATTGAGACCTTAAATTTGATATGACGATCATGATGATAATTATACATGTGTTTTTTTAATGTGTTTGTGATGATTATTGTTATGAAAAAAAAAGTGAAAGAGTAAATAGATAAAAATAACCAATAAAAAGCAAAGATGATAACATGATGTTGTGTGGGTAAAGCATCAAGCCGTCTAGATGAGATGTTTAACTAAATAAAAGAATAAAATTATATATATAATCTCACACATGCCATAAATTTATAAATAAAAAACAACATATTTAAGTGAATGGAAAAAAAAACATTTATAAATACTATATATTATGATATGACATTTACATTTCTTCCATTAACATATAGATTGAAGAATGTTTGTGTACCCGCCTTCTAGTGTTATTATAAAATAAAAATAAACTCCCTCAAATAAAATTAATTACAAATCAACACTCTATCATGCAATTGGCAGATGGATATATGCATTTCGAACCACCTTTTCCATGTAAAGGAATATTGAATATTTTGATTTATGTCGATGGGAGGACAACAAAATCCATGCAATTATATGAAGAATTATAAAAAGGTTACTTTCACATCTTTGCTTTCAATAATTTTGTGGGTTTTCAATGAACTGAACTCTTTAACTTCTAATTAGTATAGTAAATTCTTGTGACTCCTAAGTAATATAGTAAATTCTTGTGAGTGAATGAATGTGTTTTTCTTATTATATGGATAGTTCATCCATAACTTTGAATTGCAAGTCATATTTGAAAAGGAACGAGATGTTCTTATTATTTTAATGGCTAATTAAATTAATAATTTGTTTTTTAAGGTTTGATGAAAATTCTAATTAAATTGATAATTTGCTTAAGGAAAACTATGTGTGTGGGATGGTTGCAAGGAAAAAGAGAATTGAATTTATGCAATGGGCTATCACCAATAAAGTTTTAAGTACTAGTTGTTTGATAGGGCTGGATTTACTAGAAAAGTTTTCAAAGACTCATTGGGGAGGAAAAGTTTTCAAAGACTCATTGGGGAGGTGCATTTGGAATTTTGATTTCAATTCCTCCTTCAAACATCTTACCTAACTCTTTATTTCTTCTCATAAATTCCTTACTCAAGCATAATGAAGCCCTACATATCTCTCCTTAGAAATACTCTTTTTTACTTGTTGACAATGACGATAACTAATACTTTAGGAATGGGGTGGGAGAAGAAATTATGTAAGATCTATGGGACCATACAAAGAATTAAAAAAAATCCACGTTCATAATATTGATCTCACTTATTTCAAATATGTCTCAACGTGATGTATTCAAGTTTTGGTGGTGTTCTAAAACATCATTAATATAACTGCCTATTTGTTTTATTTGAAAAATTAACAAGATATGTAAGCTACTCAAATATTCACATAGAATTGAGTTCCTCTCTCTTATTTGTTAATATGTAGGACAATGTAACATCACATGCACCTCATCCTCAATTTTTCCTTGTTTTAAAAATAACCATAAACTTTCTTCTTGGATTATATTTTTTCATCCCGTGTTTCAAGTGCTAGGGCCCTAAGAACTTAGCATGAATTGACAAATTATATGTTTTTAATGCATATATATTTTTCCTTGGAGTTAATGTTGTTTTGTGAAAGTAATCACTAGGTTGATCTCATATTGATAGAGTCTCATTTTCTCACTGAGATATGGCCACAACCTCTCTATTACCTTATTTTGTGCCAAGTCTTGAATGGCTCATGGTTTATTGAGAAAATACTCTTATTTAATTACCTAGTTTTAATCCATTTCATCCCATTACACTACTAGATCTTGAGTTGCATATTCTTAATTTTGATTATACATGTCATAAATTGACATAATACTTCGTTTTCTAACCATAACATACATGTTTCTCCTAACATCATAAAGTAAGAGATTTGTATAATATCTCCTAGTTCCTCTAATAAGAATCATTTATGAACTCTCTCAACTTTCTTCCAAAATTCCTTAGACACTAACTTGAACTCTAAACTAGACAATAATACAAAATCATTATATGAACCAATATTCTAATGAGAAGCTTCCTCAATTTATAATTCCATATTTAAATTATTTTGTATTTATTTTGCATAGAATTAACTTCATATCATTGGTCACCTTGGCAATGAAGGCCTAGACTCATTTATTGAGCTCATCTCGACTTAGAAAATCCTCTTTCTTCAATCCCACAACAATGAACTTTCTAGTTAACCGATGTTTAGAGTTCCAATCCATATATATCTTGCTATAGAGCTCACCTACTCAAATTGTGTTGGGCTAAATCTTCCCCACACCACTGTTAGTACTTCCTCATACATTGGATCCTATACATCTCTTGTTTCTTAACAGGTTCATTAAAACATGGTTATGGTAGAATCTTTTGTTCCTCTTTAGATTAATTAGAAAGGGTACTCCTCCCCTCTCCAAATTAAATAGATTCAGAAACATCTGCCTCTATGGTCATCTAATGTGACGAAAGCAGAGGCAGAGGTATAGTAAGTAACACCTAGAAATAATTCCATGGAAAGAATCTTTCAATTTGGAACGAAGATGTCCCCGATGTGTAAGATAGTCAGTGACAGAGTGTGATGTTAAGGCACTTCGTGATGTTAAATTCACCGGTTCAAAACCCGTGGGGACAAAAAATCCATCCATGTTAAGGGTTGGTGTGGCTTAGGCCAGGTGCGATCCCCAGGTGATTTTAACGTCTTAGATTCCTCTGAGTTGCGG
Source organism: Picea abies (assembly GCA_900067695.1). Classification (NCBI taxonomy): domain Eukaryota; kingdom Viridiplantae; phylum Streptophyta; class Pinopsida; order Pinales; family Pinaceae; genus Picea; species Picea abies. Next base: position 10,701 of record CBVK0104162147.1, read on the forward strand.
TTTCTCAGCCATAGGCTAGTCTTGCAGGTCACAGACAAACTAGCAAACAAAAAAAAAAATGGAACGAAGATTAAAAATTATTGGATCAACATGGTGGTCAACTCTGCTCTTTTGTGTAGAAGAAGTAGTGGCCACCCTTGATCCGGATTATTTTCAGCACGAAATGAGAGCGGAGATATAATAAAGAAATGCACAAAGATATTGCAGATATTCAATAATATAACATAAA
>CBVK0104165167.1:0-18931 GCA_900067695.1 Picea abies
CTCTTCCGATCTCACTTCCTATTTGTGTTAGAGATATTTACTTTTTTTTGAGAGGTTACATTCCACTTGATTATCACTACCCTTCTTCCCTCCTAGACCTATGATTCATGCACATATGTACATGTGGGGAAGTTATTTCCCAAGAGGGGAAAGTCAGAGTGGCCATGTACTCTGGTTGATAGAGAGATTTGTTATTTCTTGGCTACAGAGGACAATCATATCCTTGATCTTGTATATTACCCATACACAAGGATGGATTGGAGAGGATGTATAAACATTTTATTTACTCCAGAAAAAAAATAGATGATAGAGGTAATATTATCGTTATGTTTTGAAATCTAGTTGTATTTGTCTTATTTAATGCACATATAATTTATTGTAACATTTTGTTTCAATTATCTAAGTATTATCGTATATTGTTTTGAAGATATTGACACTAATATTAGGTGTTAAAAAAACAGGATCACAGAGTAATAAAATTAAACAAATGCGGAAATAAAACACAAAAGATACACAATACAATAGAGACACAGGTATATGTGGTTCACTTTGTGTGGGCTACGTCCACCAGAGAAATTGCCAAGTCCCTCCTTTTTATTATCCATCAAAATGAAGGGATACAACCTACAACACACCCACTATAACTTCCTCTTCTTTCTCTCACAATCCCCTCTCTCAAAAAAAAATATTCATGATAATACATAGCCGTAATACAATTCCCTTATAAGAAAGGGTTTCCTTCTAGGGAGAAAAACCTTAAAATAAGTTCTACTGTGAGATCTGCAACCTTATAATGAAGGGTCCATATTGACTACGAAATTTCAATATTTTACAAGGAAATTTTCCTCAATATTTTGCTTCGGGGGTGTTGCCCCTGAATCCCCTGCCAGGGGGGGCTACAAAAATTGTCGCTTCCCCCCGGACCCCCTAGGCAATAGTTGTGGGGGAGAAATCCCCCCCACACCCCCCGTTAGGGAATGGGGTCCAAGCACGACTAAAAACAACCTCTGAATCAAGAAGATAATAAGGCTCCAAAACCAACATTAGGGACGAGCCTCCCTAACAAGATGAGGAGATGGATGAGGCAACTCAACAACCTCTAGTATAGATACCTTGCATGCCACATAGGTCGGATTGGAGAGTTTGAACTGAGGTGGAAGATCATATATGTGGTCTAATTTCTAGGCATGGAGTAGTACCTGTATACATTCGAGAGATATTACGGGTCCTGTAGTTGTATCAAATATGGGAGACCCTTCCTCGTGACATGATGTCACTGAAGCATCATGTTATTGTTCCCCTCAACCTCATCCAAAGGTTGAGGGATGGTGTTCATTCCACTTCATTGGGATCGTCATCTAGGGATGATGCTCCTAGTCCTCCACCAAACCAACTAGCATCCCTTCCACCACTTGTTCCTCCTCCTCCTCTACATGTGTCACCAATTTCACCATCCACCGATCCTCCTCCTCCACATCTGTCACCAACTGCACCATCCACTAATCCTCCTCCTCCTCCTCCACACTACACTAGTTATTGATGTTGTGGCACATATGTTCACATTGAGTGTTACACTTGATCCTAGTGGAGAGATACATCAGACTCTTATTTTCTCATTGTTATCCGACATGGGTACTGATAGACCCTCTACCATTGTTCAGTGTTCACAATTCATACCACTATAACATGTGTTATGTCATTCTTCCTTATTCCTTATTCCTTATTAATTATCTTATTTAGAAATATGAAATTCGATTCTTCCTTATTCATTATTTATTATCTTATTTATAAATCTGAAATTCCATTATTTTATATCCTTCCCTTTAGAAATCTGAAATTCCATTCTTCTAGATAAACTAATTGAATCGACACTTTCTCTTCATAGATCAACTCAGTCAATGCACCAAAATACAACATTGACTTTAATAACAATTTAGCCTCATGTCTCGGAGTAAAATACGTTCTACTTCATAACCTCTTATTCGTGTGCCTTTTACTGAAAATATTCAATACTTGGAGCTCATATTCACATGCACTCAATGCAACAAGATCTGACACTGAACCAGTTTACCTCATATCCTTTTATTTTTGTGTGTTATTTTTTTAAATGTTAATAACATTCAGAGCTCATACTCTAAAGAAAAGCTCGTACTCTAAAGAAAAGAAAAGATGAACCTGCCATAAAAACTGCTTGCCAGTCACAAAAATGAGTCTTCGCACACTAACTACGTCTCCCACACGGTTTTGCCTGAATGCAGGGAACGTTGCTGTTCTCTCGTCGCAGTTCATTTCAAACCACCCGGAGTCCACCTTTCGAACAGCCGATGAAAATCCCTTTGTGAATGTCGCTGCCTGCAACACACAAATTATCAATCCCTGAATTAAATATTGTCGTGTGTTTAGAGAAAGTAATCGTAAAGGTCTGGAGTAACAATGCCATTAAAATAATAAAAATATCTATCAGATACTTTGAAGGTACTTATTTCCCTTATGGTCCTCGCGAGTAAGTTTCCTCTTACTCATTTATTGATTGAAGATTTACTGGATTCCTCTCACTCTTTATACATAATTATTGATTGAAGTTTTACCAAGTTTAGTATTTTTCTCTTGTGCCTTGAAATCAATATTAATGTAGGATCGATTATGTGATTAGATTACTCGTGCGTCTTGAAAATAATGTTAATATCTGTGATTAGATTGCTCGCCCTTCTTGAAATTAATATTAATGTATGATTAATTAAGTGATTAGATTACTAGCGCACCTTGAAAGTAATGTGATTAGATTACTCGTGTGCTTTGAAAATAAGGTTAATACATGATTAATAAAGTTGATGATTACTCTTGCACCATGAATAATTGATGATTAAGATTGATTGATTGATCTAGTTGAGGTTTGGCTTGATTGGATTAGTGGGAATTAGACACCTCCTTGTTTCTGAGAACAGTCGCTAGCCTGGGACCTTAAGTGGTCAACAACAATTGGATGAATCATGGGCTTCAGTGTTCCTTATGTGTCTTGGAAGTCCTAGCCTTGCATGATAGTTTGGGAAGGTAGTTCCTTTATGATATATTCATGTGATGAGGTGATTGAATAAAAGTATTCATGTTTCCAGATGATCGTGATGAGTTGATCTTGTTTTTCTATTTTTATGATACTTGTCGACTATGTGTCGTTATCTAATGTGATGATGTGTTGATTATATATCATTATTAATTTTTATGATGTGTCGGTATTAAGTATATTGATGCAATGATTGTATCGTTATTAGTAATGATGATGTACCTCTTGCATTGCTACCTATTTATGTTGTGACGATTATATTATCTTAATAAAATAAAATAAAATATTTACCTTGTGTACTCTGTTTGTTGTCGTAACAACGCGGGTGTTACATATGGTATCATAGTGGGTTCAAACCTGCGACTTGGGGTCATTACGACTTCCACTGTATTAAAAACTTGATTAATAAGTTATCGCTAATGAAATTGAAATGTGTCTGTACGAAATTATGATTAGAGGACACTGTGGAGGTAAACAACATTGGGCTAGGGGCAGAGGCACGATGCCTCTAGAGGACACCATGGAGGTAGATGCCGGAGGGGTCTAACCCAAAGGAGAAGAACAAATCATTAGGAAGGAGAATATTGTTGTGGGGGATGTGGTTGGTTATATGAGGTTGTTTCTAAGGATGTCAAAGGCCTTGATTAACCGACTAGATAGAGATGAGGTCAGGGAACCTATACCCAATGAGGGTTCACAACGTGCTCCAGATGGAAGGGGTAGTGTTCATACAGAACTTGAAAAGATGAATTTTTTGAGTTCATGGGTGCCACGAACATCTCAGCCATCGAGGAATGGTTGGACAACATGGCGATGTGTGTTTCACTTCGTGACTACACCTCCAACATGAAGGTTCGCATGATGGTATTTTAGCTGAAAGGGAGTGCTCTTCTATTGTGGAAGATGCTCCTACCTCAACTAAACATGGTCGTCGAAGGCGTGTCATGCAAATTTTTCAAGGAACGGTCCCAGGAGAGGTATTTATCAGAGGAATTCATTGAACTCCAACTCAATGAGTTCAACACCTTATGACAGGGTGGTCGTACAATGCCGGAGTATGAGGCCCGATTTATGGAGCTACTTTGGGATGCATCGCATCTGAACACGGAGAGGCTGAAGGTAAACAAGTTTTTTTTTGGCCTTAACTTCAACATCTGTGCGAAGGTGAGGATCCTAATGCCTCAGACATTACACGATGCGGTCCAGAAGGCCCTCATAATTGAGGAAGAGCCAACCAGTTAGGGTTAGGGTAGAACTCCTGCAAGACTGACTGGGTAGATGACCTCAGGTAGGCCAACAACTTCTACTTCAAGGTCAGAAGTACTGGACTGAATACCGAGTGTTGGACATGTGGAGAGCCACATTACCAACACAAATCTTCAGTTGAGAAGGCCAGAGCGACCAGTTCAACATAACACACTACATTTTTAGATTTGGGCAAGGCCCATAGGTTACAAGCAATGATGAATAACCTCCAGGATGAGCAACAATCCACTGTGCTCGAGACGTAGGGTACCATCATCGAACAAACTTTTAGTATTTTGATAGATCTCGGTGCTATAGAGACTCGAGAGTTGTATTCTGGTGCATCACTAAAAAGAATTAAGGTAAAGGAAGTTGAACAAGATGAGCTTAGGTACGTAGAATTGGCTCCGAGTGCCAAAAATGAGGTTGGAGGAAGGGATTTAGACAGTCACATTAACTTGGGATATTTTGTAACAAAGGCAACCCTATATGTCACGATCTTAGGAACTTATGACATAGTGATCGATATGGACTGGTTGGAATCGCATGATGCGATACTCAATTGTAAGAAAAAATAGTTAAGTTTGAATGATGAGGAGGGATAGAGACGGGTGATTGTAAGAAGAAACCAGGGAGTATCCTTGAGGTTCATTCTTCCCTAGAACTATAGAAGAACATGTGCAAAGGATGCATGCTATATGAAATCTTAAGGCTAAATAAAAAGGGGCGAGGAGAAAGGATTAGAAAACCTTCTAGTAGTAGGAGAGTTGTTGACATGTGTCTAGAAGATTTGCCAAGTTTTTCACCGAAAGAGAATTGGTGTTACAATCGTCTGGAAACCTGGAACTGAAACGATAGCAAGAACGCCTTATCGGATGTCGACACCTGAGTTACATGAGTTGAAAATTCAACTGAAGGAGTTGTTGGACCTACGACTTACATCCAAGTGGTCACCTTGGGGTGTGCCTGTTATTTTCATAAGAAGGTAGGATGGGTCATGGAGACTCTGTATTGGCTACTGCCATTTGAACAAGGAAACAATCAAGAACCAATATTTGTTGCCAAGAATATATGATTTTTTTGATCAAATGAAGGGCGCGACACTATTTTCAAATATTGAATGGAGATCAGGTTATCACAAGTTATGAATTAAAAAGGAAGATATTCCTAAGACCACATTCAAGATGAGGTTCAGACACTACGAGTTTACTATTTTTCAATTGGGAAGGACAAACTCCCTGAGGATATTTAGGAGTTTGATGAATGAGGTGTTTCGTGAATACTTGGACAAGTTTTTTCAAGTATTCATTGATGACACATTGATATATTCTCAGATGATGGAGGAACATGATGAAAATTTGCGCTTAGTATTACAATGTTTACGAGAACACAAATTATGACAAACTGTCGAAATTCTCTTGAGGATTCATTGCTTAGGGAATGTTATATACAACGAAGGAATCACTATGGATCCAATGAAGGTATAGGATATTATGGAATGTAATGCATATAAAAACCTACCGAGTGTACGGAGATTTGGGTTTAGCAAGATATTACCGACGGTTCATTGAAGGTTTTTTGAAGATAGAAATCTGATCACAGAATTGCAGAAGAAAAACAAGAAGTTTGTATAGACCAAGAAATTCACAGAAGCATTTCGAAGGCTCATTGGGATGTTGAAGAAAACACTGATACTGAAAGTCCTCGACATGGATAGGTATTTCTTGGTATGCATAGATGCATCCAAGAAAGGTTTAGGCAGAGTATCGATGCAAGATGTTCAAGTGATCACCTACATCTCAAGGAAATTAAGAAGGCATGAGGAGAAATACACAACGCATGATTGGGATTTATTATCCATTATGTATGCCTAGAGAATGTGGAGACACTATATGATTGGATGAAAATTCAAAAAAAAAATAACAGATCACTGTGGAATGCAATACTTTTTGCGTAAAATGACTTGAACACGTGGCAAAAGCGTTGGTCAAAATTACTTAGCAAATACTATTTAAGATTAAGTACATTAAATGAATGGTGGAAATAGTAACAGATGCATTGAGTCGTAGACCATGCATATTCTCGGTTATACCTCTTCCGACGAATCTTCGAGAAAGGATTCTAACTATACAGTTCGATGATGACTGGTATAAAAAGGTTAAGGAAATTATCGGACAAGACACCATGATAGTACCAAATTTGAAGTATATAGAATAGACAATGATGGATTTATGAGGTATAATAACCATATTTACATACCGCCTAACAAAAAATTGAGAAATTTTATCTTAAGCGAAGTTCATAGAGAAGTATACATGGCTCATCCAGGAGTCATGAAGATGAGGGAAGGCCTTAAGCCCGTATTCTTCTAGAAGGGATGAAAGAGGTCATAGTTAGCTACGTGGTGAGGTTTCTAGAATTTCAGAGAGTGAAGGATGAACATAGGCATCCGACAAGATTACTACAGCCACACGCTATTCTAGAATCGAAATGGGAGGTCATTTTGATGGACTTCATTGATGGATTTCCATTGATGGCAAGGAACCACAACTCGATTTTCATGGTAGTTGACACTCTGATGAAGAGTGCACATTTTATTACTATGTGTCTGATGTATCAGGAACCATACATAGCTAGAATTTTGTCAGCAATATTGTGAGCCCGCCTGGCATGCCAAAAATAATCATATTCGATAGAGGGTCAACATTTACAGGACGATTGTGAACTAGTTCCCAATAGGCCTTGGGAACACAATTGAACTTTAGTACAACATATCACCCTGAGACAGATGGTCTGACATAAAGAACGAACCAAATTTTGGAAGATATGTTTTGTATGTATGTGTTGGACCAACAAAAACATTGGGAAGAGTTATTTCCACTGGTAGAGTTTACGTAGAAAACCAACTATCAAGGTGTTGTTAAGATGACATAGTTTGAGTTTCTCTATGAATGACCATGTCAGATGCAATTGAGCTGGGATAGACTTGAGGATAGGGTCCTAGTGGGACCAGAAATGGAAGAACAATTGCAAATGATAAGACAAAGGATTAAACATGTGCAAGTTCAAAAGAATAGTTATGTTGATGCACATCTCGTTGACCACAACTATGAAGTTGACGATTGAATTTTGTTGCGGGTGAGACTGCACAAGAGTTTGATTAAGTTTAGAAGGGGTGATAAAATATCTCCTAGGTTGTGGGGCCTTTTGAAGTTCTAAAACATAAAGGAATCATGGCCTATCGACTAGTCGTGCCTCATTCTTTGAGGCGTTTGCATGATGTTTTTCTTGTATATGTTTTGCGACATTACGTTAGTGATCCTACATATGAGATTGACATGAGTTCTTTTAAGGTGTCATATGAGGGTGCTCTCATGGAAGAGCCAATATGCATTATGGGTCATCGCATTCGACAACTAGGACGTCAAATATTCGATCAGGTCAAGGAACAGTGGGACAATTATAGTCCACACTCATCTACCTAGGAGGATGCATATGATATATGTCTGCAGTTTCCGTATTTGTTGATAGACTAGACAATTATGTCTTGTCAGTTAATTTTATTACTTCATTTTATATACTGTACAAAATTTAGGAAGAAGTTTAAACCAACAGGGGGTGTATGTAACATCCCTCTCTCGCAAGCATATGTTATCGACTTATTCTTTGAGGAAACTTGTGTGCAAGTGATCTGATTATAGTACATGGTTATTATTTATCTTATGGATTCTTATGATGACGTTGATGGATTATGATTTATTGTTATTTGTTATATGTGTATTGAAATATTTTATTGACAAGTTTTTCTTGAGTGTGCAGGACATTGACTGAGTGTGGATGTCAATGGCATCAATGGACCTCCTTGGACTCCAGATTGAGTCAGGGAGTGGGCTGTATTGGTTTGAGTATTTCATTTATGCATACGTGACATATGATCGATCATATTATGATGTTGTATATGGATTGTTATAGTGAGATTTAACTCACAATTGCTATGTCGCATAGAGGGCCTTTTTCCATTTCCTTATGTAGACTTGTTATCCATTTTTTATGAATCCAAAGAAAAAAATATACATTTTTCCACATATACGATCCCTATCATTTATGCAAGATGCGTATACGATGTTTTCTCCACTACAACCTACGTACATCTAGATTTGTTCCAGAAAATACAAAATGAAGTCGGCTTTCCATGTCATGACAGAAGATCTCTGATCCTTGGCCTTACACATACTGGAAACGTTCTGACTCGGCCCTTCAGTTGCATTCTGAAGGCTATAAAAGCACAATTTAGAACTATGAAAAAGGAGAGAAAGCATTCAAATTTGAGAGCAAAGTTACTCTGGAGAAATTACTTCATATTGAGTCTGCATCCCTTTGTCCCTCAAGTCTGAACACAGTGTTCAACCCCCAAGCTCTTTTCCTATTGTTGAGAGAACCTCATTGACTCTCTCTTGTGATCTTGCCTTTGGTGGATGATTGAAGTGGTGGAGGCCCAGTTGGAAGGAAATTGGTTTCTAACCTTGCCAACACAAAAGTCTATAATCTTGTCACTTCTACTGATCAATTATTAATAGAAATACTCATTTCCCATCCTATTGGTATACTGGAAATGTATGATTGTTATTCATGTGAATGTTTGTAATGTTTATTGATGGATTGTGTTATCTAATGTGCTAACCCATTTATATAATCACTATATACTTTCTCTGCTCATTTGTTAAGAACTTATTGTAGGTATAAAGCTTTGGGTCAAAGTGTTCAACGGTGGAACACCATCAAACGTTGGATCGAGGTGGGTCTCTTTCTTATCTTGCACATTAGTTTATATAACATATGTTGGAATTGAGTTGATTTCTGCAGTCATACCTATCTATTGTGGTTTACCCTTGGCCATAGAGAGTTTTCCCCTCATAACAGAATTGGGAAATCTAGTGGGGATAGATATTCCTTCTAAGGGTTGAAGTACTTCTTCCTACATTGCTCTTTTTCCTTTATGTTTCTTGTCGTATCACTACTTGACATATTCTGTTCACTCTGGGTCTGAGTTTTCAGCCTTCTTGCCTTTTCCTTGCTTTGTTTTAAAGAATATATGCTCCTTTTTCCCAGACAGTCACGTATACACGCTTGTTGTCTTACTGCAGGATACGTATACACGCCATGTTCTCCTGAATAGTCGCATATACCACTTCCCTTTGCTTGTTTGCTTGGTTTAGTGATTGTTGGGTGAGTTTTGAGGATTCTTGAGCCTTCGTAGGCCTCTGTAGTGCCTGTTGAGTTTCTCTGGGTAGACAGGAAACCTATTGGGAGTTGAATTTTTGGGCCTAGTATTTCTCTTTGTTTTTCATCCTTGTTGTCCTTGAACCCTGGGTTGTTTGCTTGACTGCTTATTATTTTTCTTGAGTTATTTCATTTATACAAAGTAGAATTTAGATATCAGATTGCTTTACAGTCCATGCATTTTCTCTTTAATATATTGAAAATACAAAAATATGGCGTTTTGCATTGGTTAACATTTTTGTCTTTGAGCCTTTAGCCAATTCTCGCTTTGTGTTATAAACCGTTGCCTAAGCAGTTTTTGCATCCTCAACCAAGCAAAGCCTTGTTTATATCCTTCTCGATTTGACACCCTATACACTGGAGGGAACATCACCCTGAGTGTCCATCTCCTGCATGCATTCCCCTGCATTGACCATAGGTACGTTCCACTGCTGGAACTAATTTTTCTTACTTGCGACACTTGTTCCCTCCTCTGTATCATAGCATTCATTTGTTATGAAAAAAAAAAAAGACAGGCAGGAAGGGAGTACTATATTATAATTGGCAGCAGTTGTGTCACATTTGAACATAGCACAAAGTTATTGAGTCCTTGCGTCATCATAATTTTGGGTTTAGCATGGCCTTAGGAAACTGATCTAGTTACAGAGTTTTCTCTACTGACTAGTTACTCTTCTAGTCCCTATAGAGAACATTATTGATGCCTCCTGCATATAATAATCACATCATTGAGTCTTGCTACCGAAGTCCACCATGTCTCATGATATTATTCAAAGGAAGTCTATCAACCTACGTCAGCTAGTCCTCAGAAATATTGACTTTGCATGTCAGCCATACCCTCAAATTGTCTCAGAATCACATGATACTATGGTCTTATTATGCACCCTGGCCCTACTTTCATCATTGGTAGGTCACCTTGAAGCCAACAATCGACACTTCATCATTGGTCATTGACTGGGTGGTTTCTCTTGTGTTCGATGACAAGACATCTATTCACACTTTGGGATTCGTGCAATGTCTTGGTTTCCATTAGCCTTATTGGTGGTTTCCTCACCTTTGTCAGTAGTTTTCATCATTGGTTGCTATTAAGAGGGTCTTTCTCGTCTACCTCTTGCACTTGGTACATGCAAAAGATGCACAGGGCCATTGGTTCATGAACATATTCTTCGTTCGATCTCCACAAAATCATGAAGCTCCTGCTTTGTTCCTCGTGCTGACCGATGAGAGATGCCTTAATTCTCTCCTTTCAGTGGGTCTCTTTCCATCGAATTCAACTCATTTATTCTGGATATGGGACCTAGAGTTTCGTGAGTGTCTTGACGTTTGTAGTCATTAGTGGCATGCTCTCTTTCCATTGACAGATGGGAATACATTAATGTCTCACGATCAATGGATTTCTCAAGTGTTAGAAACCAACTCCTTTATTCACACTTGTAGAAATGTACTCGGTGCCTTGATACCTGCTTTCATTATTGGTAGGATGTCTCTCATTTGTTAATGGTATACCTCAATGATTGGTAATCAAACGATGTCTTATCATGTTCGACCTCAACTCCTTTTTTCACATGATATAGACTTCCACCTTGGCGGATTGTGTAGAGGACTTGAAGACATCATTATGTTGCCGTAGCTTTCCTAAGTTGTTGCTTCTCTTTCATTGGACCAACACTTGTTCGAATTTAGTGATCATGGGAGATCAAATTGTATGTCATGGTATATAGATATCTTCAGATTGATTTTGAGACTGGTTTCACGGGGCCTTGTTTGTGACTATGACAACTTTTGGCATACAACCACATTCGTATTTTCCTATTCCTGGCCATGAACACTTGTTTGGTATATTTTCCACATGGATCTGCATTGTATTCTTGGCAGCCATGTATGCAAAGTCAATACATAATGTGTTAAGCAATTGAGTTCATCTAGATGGTTCTCTACCACTCCACTTCTGGGTTATTTATAATGTATTTTGACCATCACAAATACTCCTTTGATATCACACATTAGGGGGCATCTGTTATAGCGATATTTACCTCACCATTGATATCTCACACAGGGGGCCTTTTTCCATTTCCCTATGTAGACTTGTCATCCCTTTTTGATGAATCCAGAGAAAAAAATATACATTTTTCCACATATACGCTCCCTATCAGTTATGCAAGATGCATATATGTTGGTTGCTCCACTACAACCCACGTACATCGAGATTTGTGCCAGAAAATACAAAATGAAGTCGGGTTTCCATGTCATGACAAAAGATCTCTGATCCTTGGTCTTCCACATACTGGAAATGTTCTGACTTGGCCCTTCAGTCGCATTCTGAAGGCTATAAAAACACAATTTCAAGATACGGAAAATGAGAGAAAGCATTCAACTTTGAGAGCAAAGTTATTATGGAGGAATTACTTCATATTGATTCTGCATCCCTTTGTCCCTCAAGTTTGAACACAGTGTTCATCCCCCAAGATCTTTCCCTATTGTTGAGAGAACCTCATTGACTCTCTCTTGTGAGCTTGCCTTTGGTGGAGGATTGAAATGGTGGAGGCCCAGTTGGAAGGAACTTGGTTTCTTTGTTTCAAACCATGCCGACAAGGAATTCTATAATGTTGTCACTTCTACTGATCAATTATTAATAGAAATAATCCTTTCTTGTCCTATTGGTATATTGCAAATGTATGATTATTATCCGTGGGCATATTTGTAATGTTTATTGATGGATTGTGATATCTAATGTGCTAACCCCTTTATATCATCAATATATACTTGCTCTACTCGTTTGTTAAGAACTTATTGTAGGTATAAAGCTTTGGGTCAAAGTGCTCAACGGTGGAACACCATCAAACATTGGATCGAGGTAGGCCTCTTTCTTATCTTGCACATTAGTTTATATAGCATATGTTGGAATTGAGTTGATTTCTGTAGTCATATCTGTCTATTGTGGTTTACCCTTGGCCACAGAGAGTTTTTCCCTCATAACATGGATTGTTGACAATGTTTTGTTAATGAATGTCTGCTGATGAATGCTTTCTAATTTGAATCACATAAGGAGTAAAGGGTCCATGCACATAGAAAAGATATTGAGGGAGAGGGGTGGCAGAGTCCCTCACACATCCTACTAGCACTCTCGTCGTGGCTCGAATTATAGGTTAATGATTACCTAGTTCAATAGATCCACATTCCATGAGGGCAGACTGAGACAATCTCTCACAAATATTTCTAAGGGGTGCACAATAAGACAGGGTCATTATTCCTTAGAATCTCTCACAAGGTCACCTAATAGAGTGTTGACTCCAAGGGTTGGACAACTACCAAAACCAACCAAAGGAGAGTGGCACCCTTGGAGCAGAGAGTGCATCTTGAAGAGCACATCGTGTAATTAAAAATTTGAATCAAGGGAGAGTGGCACCCTTGGAGCACATAGTGCGTCTTCAAGGGCACATCGTGGAATTAAAAATTGATTCAATGATTCTAGGTGGCCTAGAAATTTTTTAGTGAATATTAAACCTTTTAAAATCTTGAGCATTATTGGATTAATTAATTAATTAATTAATTAAAGAAGGAAACTAGTAATTGTAACCCCAATTGAAGTCTATGCCTATTAAAAATTAATCATAATTCTAAGTTTGGCGAGAATGCTAAGACCAAATTCTAAATTAAATATAATAGGAAAGAGGTAAAAAAATTTAAGAAATTAAGAGATATGAGTTTAAACTAAAGATTGAGTTAATACACTTATGTGCAAGAAAATGCCAAATCAAAATGTAAGATAAGAAAGGATTAAAGCATGAAAGAATAAGTGCACCCATAGAAGGGAATCTAGAGTCTAACTACCACTAGTTTAACTAGGAGAAGACTCATATTTAACTTAACTTAGATTTAGTAATGCGTTAGTCATTAATTGGAAACAAGGGGAATAAAGAGACAACTAGGAGTGGTTTAAGAAGCGCTTTTAGGAGGGGTGAGGGAAATTGCCTTGTAATTAAAATAAATTACGGAATTTTCTTATGCAACTTATGGAGAGGGTCACAAGTGTATGGAGGAAATAATTCTTAATTAATTATTGAAAAAATGAATTAAATGTGCAAGTGAATGTGTCATCAAGGAAACTCCTATAAAATAAATGGAAGAATGGAAAATGGGGGAGACGGGTTATGGGAAAAGTTATGCTGCAAAAATTTTGATTGGGTTTAGTTGTGAGAGTTGGGATACCTAGCTTGAGAGAGAGTGGTGGCTCTACCTTGCAATAAAAGCTGGAAGCTAGAGGATTTATGGTTGTATCATGTGCATGGCCCCTTTGCGGCTTGGGGGGCTAAGGGAGAAGAAGAGTACCCCTAGCGTTGGCTGGGAGGTACCGGTGACTTCTCTATGGTTAGCAAGTGGAAAGTCGGAGGGAGCATCGATGCCCTCGGTTATGGTACTCTTATTTGTACTGAAATTTTGATCAGTTAGATTTTTTATTCATTCCCTAGAAATATTGTCATAAACTGCCATTTATTTCCTAACATTGATATGGTAAATTTTGGATGGGTTGTGCACTGATATATTTCTGGATGGATATTTTCTTGATCGTTGAAGTACTAATATAGTATGTAAGGGTTTACTTGTTCATTGATAGGAGTGATTGTAATAGGTGTCAAATATGCAAGTTGTATTGGTTAAATTCGTTATCGAGTATGTACATAATTGGCTTAAAGGGGGTTCTCAGATCCGACTGAATTTTTATTGAAACTTTAGTTAGAATACTCAAAAATTTGTTGATTCAGTCCTTAATTTTGAGAACGTTGTGAGTCTACATGGAATTCAAGCCCTTAGAATTTAAAAAAAGAGTAGGTCCTCATAGAAGGAGAGATGACTTTCAGTTTCCTAGCCATGCATGCACATATGGAGTCTCAAAATATGAATCGATATCGACATCGGGGTGAACACTGATATGTTCAACACCCACCCGAGTCATAGCTACGATTCCTCCCAGCTTGTGTTTTTTCCACCCACCACTCTATCCAACCTTCAACTAGAACCTGTGTGTAGTTAACCCTGATAAATCTACAACATTTCGACCATGTGTTGAAGTTTAAGGATAGGATATGATGAAGTTTGTATAAGATAAATTCATTATATCACATACTTAAGGAATTGGTCATTGCCTTCTGGTCATCATGGTTTATCTTGAATGATAATTGATCATTTCTTCTCTATTTCATATTGATCTTATCTGAATTAGCTTTCCATGTTTGTTTCCTAGGTTAGGAAGGGCCCCTCGATCTAAGTCAGACATTGTTGTTTTCAATTTGCTTAGTAGTTAAAATGTAATTTATTGCATTTTAAGTTTTTTACAATGAGAATCCATCGCACTTCCATTCTATTCTTCTATTTCATTTTGTCATTATTTTTTTCTTCTAAGATTTACTTTTGACTTTTTCTACGAAGACGTTATCATCTTCACAATCTGATGAACATGGAAGATACACAACAACTCTCTTTATCCATTGATTTTTCTTTATATTTATCATTATCTAAGCATTGTCAATCATCTATTTTTGTAATATTCATTCTCATTGTTTTTCCATTGCTTATGTTATTATTGTTATGCGCATTTGAAGAACAATCCTTAATTTTTAGTTTCATTTATTTGTTAGATTGATAATGGAATCCATTGGAAGACCGGAAACTAAAAGTTAGTTACTCACGATCAATCATTGAACCATGCATAAATGAGTTATCGTGATTTGAGCCTTTATAACACTTAGTTCTTCCCCATGCATGAATCATTAGTTTTTATTCTTGAAGTATGGGTTTTATATTGTTTTCTTGCATTTAGTTAGGCTATGGTAGGTTATGATCCTACATTTCTTATGATTGCATCTCAAATTTTATGGACTACTAACATAATTTTGGCAATAGAATTGAATAACATAGCTAGCATCTAATTTCTATTATAATTTATTAGGGATACCTGTTTCCAAATCTTAATACTAACTACATAACAATTGAAGGACAAATCCATATCACAAATCTAAATCTAGAAAATAAACATTGGACTCTTATTGCAAGCACGTGTTCATACAAAAGAAAAGACAAACATTGACAAGCAAATTCAATAATGTTGAGGGTCTATAAATATTCTCAATATTGAAGGCACAATTATATTCACTAAATTTTAATCACAATGGAACTCCTATCGCTCATCAAAAAATGTTTATAACACACAATATAAAATTTTGTCATAAGGTGTGCATTCACTTTACTTTACAAAATCATGTTGGTCTTTCACATTGACCTTATTTCAGTAGGAATACAATTGAAATAATTTATTAAGGATACCTATATATCGAGATGAATTATAACAAGAAAATAACTAAAAAACAACTCCATATTTAAAAATATATATATATATATATAATTGTACAAAGAAATGCCAAACAACTATTGAAAAAAATCATTATAAAATATAAAAAGGAAACACTACTGTGTAAATTCTTGGAAATTTGATTGTAATGGAAATAGGGAAAAAATAAGAAATAAGCCTCATATTGCTCATCATAAAGGGTTTCCAGTAAACAATATAAAATATTTTCATAATGTGTGCATTCACATTAGTCTCTCTTCAGAAAAGGTTTCCAAAGAACAATAGCCAATATTGTCATAGGGTGTGCATTCAACTTAGTTTGGCACATTGGTCTGAAGAAAATCATAATCTGCGTAATATTGAGGACCTATCTATGTAGGAGCACTATGGGTTTTAGTAGTATTTACCTACCAAAATTTCATCCATACCTTTACTTTAAATTATAAATTTTTATAAGATGGCATGGCATACATCATTAGGGAAAGTAGTGATAGCTCTCTATGTTTATTGTTTTGAAGAAACAATAAGAACATTTAATTTTTTGTTTTATTAATTATCCTTAATGTCTTCTATCAATTTTTGTAGGCTATGTAACACAATTATTTTTTCAAATGTCTTCTATCAATTTTTGTAGGCTATGTAACACAATTATTTTTTCAAATGTCATATTTTCGCTGTATTAAACAACTTCTAGAAAAATAAGACTCCATAATACTATGAAATTTGACCATATTGATTATTGTATTGAACGTCTAATTATTGATACACATCACTAACACTATCTATATTAAAAGGGATGCTAGCTACAAAAAAACTCTAAAGACTAGTCCATGTTTTTATAAGAGAAATGTGAATATGAATCCATAAAATATGTAAGATTGTTAGTGCAAAGTGCCTATTTATATATTAGTGAAATAGACATTGACATCCAAATTATAAATAACATAGTGTTGAAATAATTACTCCAACATTTATTCAACACAAATATTGTTTTAAATGCCAAGATTTTGAAAGCCACAAAGAATACAAGGAACACAAGTTTCCAAAATCCAAAGGATTTTAGCCAAATATATTATTGTGCAAGAATCTAATTTCTATATGTTATTGAGAATACATATATATGGATAAATGCTAACTCAAATATTATTGAAGGACAACTCCATATTTTTAACAAAAAAATGTAAATCTAAATATACAAGAAAACACTAGATTGCTATTCCAAAGCACCTATTCATACAATAACAAAAGGAGACATTCACATGTAAATTTTGTAAATCTCATAGTCTAGACATTGAACCCTTAGTTTGTGTTGACAAGTAGGAAAAATCCCTCCCACAACAAGGGACAACTACCCTATCACAATCCCTAACTAAACTTGATCTAGTTTCGGATGGTAGATTCCAACCGATTTGTGGGCGATTTTCCAATTATGACATTTTTTTACTCTTCGTAAAGATGCTTTTTCATTTAAACTCTGATATGGTCTTAATATAGGTTTTAAAAAAAATACTTAATCTATCTATCCCATGTCAATTGAGAGAAAATCTAAAAGAGTGTAGAAAACAAAGGCAGATTGTTAAAACTTAGAACTTGAATTCATCACCTCAAGAATACTTCAAGTACAATAACAATTGATACTAAAATTATATAGCAATGGCTATATCTACACTATATCCAAGGAAACAATTAGAATATTTGGAAAACAAGTGAACATGAGACAATAGTCTAATAACTTATCTTCCAAAGTGATATTGAGTTCATTCACAACCTGCAAAAAATTGTTTAGATGAAATGTTTCTTATGTTGGTTGATAGGAAACAAGTAACAAGCATAAGAAAGAAATATGAATGACAAGATTTTTGAAAGCATTCTTAAAGAATCATCATCTTTTAAAATACATTCAACAATTCCCACAAGTCATCAAAATAATCTTTGATGGAAACGAATGTTCTTCTCCTTAATATTTAGTTTGTTATGATAATGTAATAACTGCATAAGTAATTTTATGATGATTGAGTGAAAGTGTAGTAATCAATGTTTAACAAAAACATAAATGCTAACAAATCTGCATCATTCAACATAAAATGCTCACAAAATAGATTTTTTATAAATTAGATTAAAACTTGATAAAAATAACAAATTCTAATCTAACTTTTGAAAAATTCAAGAGAAATCACATATAATAAAAGAGTCTTGAATAAATATACCAAATCCACTTTTATACACTGGTACCTTGTCTAGAGAGAATCCATATGTGTATCAGGCAAGATAAATCTACCCTTTAAAATTCCTCCTTTGTTATTTTTTATTTATAATATTTTTGATAGAGTAATCTTTCTAAGATTACTCTCTTATTTTATTACAAATATTTTCTTTCCTAAGATCATTGATTCGATCCTAAGTGAAATCTTCAACCATGGTTTTGGAGATTATCATTTGCTTATTCTTGCTGCTACGGAATTTCCTTGCATACACTTGGGTTGACTTGCACATTGATCATTGATCAAGGGATTTTAGGTTGAATCTTCTTGAACAATGAAAATCACACCATCCCATGAAAACAATGGTTATAAACCTGTTGATTAAGGTTGGTTTTCATTGATATCAATCCTTGAAGAATGTCTGATAGCGAATTCCAGTAGCATAAAGGTTTGGGTAATGGACCCAAGGTTGTTTCATGTATAATGGTATGCATTTTAATATATTTGAAGGTAATACTATTCTATATGGATATTACAAGTCATTCCATTTCTGGTGGTATGTGGAATGCCACATAACTCCTCACAGTTAGAGAGTTAGAGCCATGAAAAGTTGGAGAACCCAGGTTTGGGTAATGAAACCAAGTTTGTTTGATGGATATTGGTATGAGTTTTGATATATTTGTGGGTAATACTATTCTATATGGATATTTCATGTCATGCCATTTCTGGTGGTATGTGGAATGTCACATAATTACTCATGGTTTAAAAGTTATGGCCTTATGAAGTTGGAGGACCCTCATA
>CBVK0104165169.1:0-11574 GCA_900067695.1 Picea abies
ACATACATGAGGTGTATATTTGATGATGTTGGTACATATTGATGATTAGTTGACACATGATTGGTACATACCCAATATATGGTTGTATGCACTTGTTTATGGTATAGGTTGATTACAGGTTGGTTCGTACATGTTGGTGCATGGTTGCTACACTTGTTTATGGTACAAGTTGATTACTTGTTGAGGTATAGGTTGATGAATGATAGATGCATGGTTTAGGTTTATTAGTACAAGTTTACAATGATATATATCACAGTGATAGTGTGACAATGGTTTCATCATTATAATTCTACTTTAGGGCGGTTGGACGAGGTAAGTATAGGTGGTTGTAGCCACGTTCCCGTTGTAGCCAGAGAACATAGGGCGTTGTAGCCTCCTTATGGTTGTAGCCAGAGAATAGAGGAGTTGGATCTTCCTTCAGGTTGTATCCTGAGAAACAAGGGGTTTGGAGCCTCCTTCTAGTTGCAGCTAGAAAACAAAGGAAGTTTGTGCTTCCAATGAATGTAATTCTTCAAGACATATTAGAAAAAACATTATGTGGTTTTCTCCTGCTTTGGGTTTCCACATAAAACACTAGTGTATTGTGCATGTGTATGATTGTTCATTTGTTCATTTCTTATTTACTCTGCAGTTATTGGATGATAATGCTACATTGATATAACACTTGGATTATATGGTTAAAAATGGTTAAATTGAGTTATTACTGATTCACCCCCCCTCTTAGTAATCCAACAATTGGTATTACAGAAGGTTCCTTTAGAAATCAGCTTAACCACTGAAAGGTAGATCATGGAGAGAAACAACTTGTATCAAAATGGAATACCACAATTCAATGGACAAAATTATTCATTTTGCAGAATAAGGATGAAAACATATATACAGGCACAGGGATTTGAAATTTGGCAATCAATTGTAGATAGATACACAACACCATCAGTTCCACCAACAAATGACAAAGTAGTGAATCCACTTCTGAATGGTCTTAGTGAAATAGTATTCACGAAAGTTTCACATTGTAAATCCGCTAAAGAGATTTGGGACAAAGTTCAAAATATTTATGAAGGAGATTCAAAATTCAAAGCAACAAAGCTTCAAACTTATAGAGGTCAGTTACAACAACTTAAGATGAAGGAAGATGAGAATATTGTAGCTTACTTTTTACTAGTTGATGAAACAGTAAATGCAATCATAGGATTGAGAGAAGAAATCAAAGAATCTGTAATTGTTCAAAAAGTACTAAGATCTCTTCCTATGAGATTTGACCCTAAGATATCAACACTAGAAGAAAGATTAGAACTAAATTGAATAAGAATGGACAAATTACATGCAATCTTCACAACATATGAAATGAGAACTGAACAATAACATCCATATATAAAAGAAGCAGCCTTCAAAACATCCAAAAATTCAAAGCAAAAGGGAAGGAAAAAATAAGAACATAGAAACATGAGTGATGTCTCGGAAGATGATGAAGAAGTGGCCAACTTTGTCAAAATATTGAACAAGGAAACTGACTGTAGGTATAGAGGTAAGATTCCTTTAATTTGTTTTAATTATGATGGTATTGGTAATTTTTATAACAAATTTCCTTATAATAAAAAGATAAATGATGAAGGTTACTCAAAAGGAAAACAAACATCTAAAGACAAAAGAACCACAAAGAAAATTTTCAAGAAAATCTTATGCACCAAAGAAGACATCTCATCATCAGATGAAGATGAATTCAATGACAGTGAGACAAAAAGAGTTATATACATGGTAGTAGAAGACTCTGAAAAAAAATATGAAGAATCCGAAGAATAATATGAAGAAGTCGAAGAATAAATTGAAGAGGCATAAGTTTACTACTGAGAGGAATTAATGTGTGCCATAGAAGTTATCATAAGAGAAAAGAAGAAAAACAAGAAACTACAAGAAGAACTAGACAAGAAAGAAGACACTGAATAACTAGAACAAATGATCACAAATTTGAAGGTTCAAGTAGAAGAAGATAAAAGAATTGAAAAAACACTCAAAGAACAACTAGAAGAAAAAGACGAGATCATTGGAAATTTGGAAGTATAGATTGTCACATTAAGAAAGGATCATCAAAAGAAAAATATCAAGAACAACTCAAAAGTTTTGGATGAAATTATTAATAGTCAAAAATATCATCATGACAAATCCAGAATTGGATACAATCATACAAAAAAAGGATCAAGTTCCAAAACAACATAGCAAGAAAGATATCCAAAAAGTTATGCATAAACAATCAAGGGGGGTAGGAAGATTACAAGGACACTCCTCCACTAAGAAGATTCATATTTCAGAATCAACAACTGAGATAGGTTTCTTACATTACAAAAGGAAAGAAATGGATCAATATCCTTCGGAAATGATGATTCAACCAAAATCATTAGAAAAGAGACAGCCAGAATTGGGAACAAGAATACAAAGGCAGAAAATGTTCTACTAGTAGAAGATAAGAAACATAATATTCTAAGTGTGAGTCAAATGTGTGACCAAGTTCATAAAGTTACTTTTGATTCAAAAAAGTGTGAGATAAGAAAAAAAGGCTCAGGAAAATTGATTGTTACAGCTATGAGAACTTCAAGCAACATATATATGTTAAGTGAAATTGGAAATGAAAAGTGTTGTCTAGGAAAGGAAGATGAAAGTTGGATATGGCACAAAAGAATGGGTCACATACATTTTTATAACCTTTTCAAAGTCAGCAAAAGAGAAGCATTCAGATAAATTCCCCATATCACGAAACCAACCAACACTTTATGCAAGCATTGTCAACAAGGAAAGAAAACAAAGACTAGGTTCAAATCAAAGGAATATTCAATGAGAAGACCACCGGAAATTGTGCATACTGATCTAGTGGACCGACTACAACAAAGGGATTAAAAGGTGAGCAATAATTTATGTTATTAGTTGATAATTATACAAGAATGAACGCAATTTTCTTTCTCAAGAACAAGTCAGAAGCTTTTTAAAACTTCAAGATCTACAAGGAAATGGTTGAAATTGAAATGGATTCAAAAATCAAATGCTTGAGATATGATAATGGATGATAGTTCACTTCAAAGGAATTTATGGACTACTATAGCAATCATGGAATAAAAAGGAAATTCTCCATTGCTAGGACACCTCAACAAAATGGAGTTGTTGAAAGAAAGAATAAGAGAGTACAATAAATGGCTCGAACAATGCTAATGAATTCTAAATTGACAGATATATTTTGGACACACGTAGTGCAAACAACATTTCACATTCAAAATTGAGTAATTCTTATAAACAACACTGAAAAAAATCCCTACGAGCTATGGAAAGCAAGACCAAAAAATGTGAAGAAATTCAAAGTTTTTGGAAGCAAATGCTACATCAAAAGAGAAGATGGAAAAATGGGAAAGTTTGACTCTTATGTGGACAAAGGATTACTTATTGGTTACTCAAGTACATAGAAATGGTACAAGTGTTACATTCTGAGATTGAAAAAAGTTGTAGAAATCATCAACGTAACAATTGATGAAACGGGCAGACCGAAATCAAAGGAAGAAGAAAATGAATCAATGGAACGACTTTTCAAAGAAGAAGCAAAAGATGAAAATGAAGTATAAGAGGAAGATGAAGAGAATATGACAGAAGCAAAAGAGAAAGTTCAACAAGTGCCTCCAAAGACACCTAGCTCACGAATACAGAAGAATAATCCTTCATATCAGATTATCGGAAACAAAGATGCAGGAGTTGATACTAGAAGAAGAATTTGTTCACCAGAATAAACACACCTAGAACTCACATCTATGATTGAACCAACCTATTTTGAAGAGGCTAACAAGGATGAATTTTGGAACAAGGACATGGGTGAAGAATTCAATCAAAAAGAGAAAAATGACAATTGGAAATTGGCTCCAAGACCAAAGGATAAGAATGTGATTGACACAAAGTAGGTATATAGGAATAAATTGAACGAAGATTGAAAGGTTACAAGGAACAAAGCTAGATTGGTATGTAAAGGATATGCACAAGTTAAAGGAATCGACTTTGAAGAGACATTTTCCCCAGTTTCCAGAATGGAAGCAATATGATTTCTTTTAACTTATGCATGATCCAAAAATATTAAAGTGTATTAGATGGACGTAAAATCAAATTTTCTGAATGGGGAACTTGAAGAAGAATTTTGCATTGAACAACCAGAAGGATTTTAGTTGTCAGATAATGAAGACTATATGTGCAAATTAAAGAAGGCCTTGTATGGTCTAAAATAGGCTCCTAGAGCATGGTACTCTAGACTAGATAAATATCTACAACATGCATGGCTCAGAAAAAAAAGTGTAGAAAAAAACCTCTACATCAAGGTAAGTCAAGGTAATATTTTATTAATTGAAGTTTATGTCGATGATATTATTTTTGGTAGTGATGATGACAGGTTGATCCAGAAAGTTGCAAAGGATATGCATAATGAATTTGAAATGTCATTACTTGGACAAATATCCTTCTTTCTGGGACTTCAGATGCATCAAAGAAACCAAGGAAGTTTTATTTCTCAAACCAGGTATATCAGAGAAATGATAAATAGGTTTGGAATGGAAGATTGAAAACCAGTTATCACTCCCATGCAAGCTAGTTGCAAGCTAAGAAAATATGATGATTAAAAATCTACAGATCAGAGGCAATACGGTCCAATAATTGGTATCCTACTATATGTGAAAGCATCTAGACCAGATGTAATGCAAGCAGTTGGGTAGGTGGCACGATTTCAAGCAACCCTAAAGGAATCACATGTTAGCAGTGAAGAGGATTTTCAGATATCTCAAAGGAACAAAAGAGTTTGGATTATGGTATGTAAAAGGAAAGGATCTATCTCTTATTGCCTGCATAGATGCAGATTGGGCAGGTTGTATTGATGACCAATGAAGAACCAATGGAGAAGAGTTCTACTTGGGTGAGTGTTTATTATCATCGCTAAGCAATAAACAATCATCAATATATCTATCTATAGTCGAGGCAGACTATATTGCAGCAGTAGCATGATGTACACAGATTATTTGAATGAAACAAACTCTGACAGATATACAGGTTGAGTATTATGAGCCCATTCCAATCTATTGGGATAATACAAGCGCCATCAATATTTCAAAGAACCCAGTGATGCACTCCAAGAAAAATAAATTTCCAATTAAGTATCACTTTCTACAGAAACAATTTGCATAAAAGAACATAAGAGTTGAGTATGTGGGCACAAAAGAACAAGTGGCTGACATTTTTACAAAACCGCTTCCATGGGAAGCCTTTGAGTATCTTCTCCAAAGACTCAAAGTTATTTCTACTCAAAAATTAATTCTTTTGAATGATTATCTTATATGTATTAGATGTACACAAGGAAGCACCATAAAGAGGGTAGTTCAGTTAGGGGGAGAAGCCCCAGGTGGAAAGATCTCTCTGCCGTTGATGAGAAAGGGTGAGAGATTTATCAAATGCAGAGGACAGAGGCATGATTCCAAGGGGAGAAATGGTCACAGAGATGCAAAGGACAGAGGAATGGTTCTAGGGGGAACATGAGTGATATGATTTTAGTATTGCATCAAAATGTTTCCATCAATGCCAAAGGGGGATATTGTTGATTTATATTGGTTTTCATTGATGTGAACCCTTGAAGAAAGTTCGGTAGTGAATTCTAGTAGCACAAAGGTTTGGGTAATGGACCCAAGGTTGTTTCATGTATAATGGTATGATGTTTTATATATTTTAAGGTAATACTAATCTATATGGAGAGTACATGTCATTCTATTTCCGCTGGTATGTCTAATTCCACATAAATCCTCACGGTTAGAGAGTTATGGCCATGAAAGGTTGGAGAACCCAGGTTTGGGTAATGGAACCAAGTTTGTTTGATGGATAATGGTATTATTTTTTATATGTTTGTAGGTAACAATATTATATATGGATATTTCATGTCATGCCATTTCTGGTGGTATGTGGAACATCACATAATTCATCATGGTTTGAGAGTTATGGCCTTACGAAGTTGGAGGACCCTCATATGTCATCTAGAAGTCCCAAAAGGTCAAAGTAGTCAAAGTGGTTTAAGAGATTTTATAAGGTAAATAATAAAGTGAAGTCATGAGTGTACTATAATTCAAAGTGAAAACAAAATAAATTATTTAAATAATAAATTTAATGGAGAAATTAGAAGTGGGTTAACTCTAAAATAAGGAAAGTGGGCAATGTGACCTAGAAGATGTTTTTAAGGAAGTTACTTGTAGAGCATAAATAAGAGGTAAGTCTCTCTCATTTTACATCACACTTGAGAATATTGAATATCTATAGGTTATTGAGGTAACCAAAGGATATCTAAGCCAAATTTCAGAGGGAAGGTGAAGAAAACAAGGCCGATATTCAAGGGAGGATAAATTCTTTTGATTCTTTCTAAGGTATGTTATTTACAGGTCATCTCACCTTTTTTGTAATAAATTGTTTTATAGAATGAATCAGACAATGAAATTTCTATGACATTGAGGAAAAATATCCAAGTATCTGTGGTAAAAAATTCATCTTGTGGGTCGTTTTATTTTTGGATTTATACTCCATGGAAAATAGGGTTTGTGGCTAGTCCTGAAACTAGTCTAAAACATGTGTTTTGGGTACAAACGCCATATATTCTTCATAATAGATCCAAATTATGTAAGAAAAAATGTGTGGGTTAGAGTACAGTCTGGTGTAGTCTATGTAAAATTTTCAGATCCCTTCAACAAATATTCCATGCGGGACACACTCTACAAGGTCACTCTCTAGAATAAGCCAGAATTTAGCAAGGTATGCCATTTTTTCTATAACTCCCTTTCTGAGAGGTTTCAAGTAGTGACACATGGAGGAATTGCATAAAACAAACTGAAGAAAATTGTGTATCATTTTCATATATTTATTCATTATAGGTACATATTTATGATTATTTCAAGTTAGGGTTGTTGACTAATCCAAAACTAGTCATGTGAAACTAAAGAAAAGTTTGATGAAAATGCTAGTGTCTTGTTGTTAAAGTTAAGGAAGGTTTGCAAGTATGTTATCATATACACTAAGACTATTACAGATATACAAATCATATTTGGATTATGATATTGATGAGGGCTTTTGGTTGAGGTACATGTTGGGTACATGGTTGAGACAAGTAGTTGATGAGTTGGAACATACATAAGGTGTATAGTTAATGATGTTGGTACATATGGATGAGTCATAGTTGATGAGTAGTTGACACATTATTGGTACATACTCTATACATGTTTGGATTCACTTGTTTATGGTACAGGCTGATTATTTTAAAATATTGTGTAACTGCAAAGAATATTCTTATCCCCTTTTGTGGATAAAGATAAAATATATTTATTATTGATTAAATCAATCCCCTTTTGTGGATTGATCATGTCAGGCATTGTAATTGACAAAATCCCCTTTTGAGGATTGGTCAAACCCTAATTGTAATATCCAAAATGAGAAGTCACCCCCCAGATTAAATAAAGGTGGTTCTAACCACCCAGAATGAGAAGTCGGCCCTGCCAATGAAAAGACACTTCTGTTCACACCTGTCAAATTGTATAAATAAGAGAGGTTAGTGCCTCATTTAGAGACACACTAAACTCACTCATCTAGTGCACAAGTATTGAAGGAAGATGTAGTTAGTAGTTGTCGAAAGAAGGAAGAGAGAGAGAGGCACATCCTTGGGAGAGGAATTTCTATGTTGTTTGGTTCATTGTCTTGGAATTGTATTGGATATATATATTAAGAACGTTTTTCAAGGTTTTCTTCCCCTAGAGGGTTTCCCAAGATAAATGTTGTGTACTCTTGTGATTGTGTTTCTCTCAGTAATCCTATCTATTCTATTGTTATCTAGTAAATTGAAAGTAACCTAAGAATAGAAGAAACTTTAACATGGTATCAGAGCTAATCTGAAGAGAGCATCTTTCACAGGAAAAAGAAAAACATCATTGTTGTCATATAAGAAAATTAGGGATTTTTATTGAAGAATAATTTCATCCCCAAAACCATCTAGAAAAGTGCACCCTACCTCAAGGAACACTTTGGCATCTTCATCGCACCTATTCAATGGCTATATCTCCTGGAAAGTGAAACCCTAGTTTTCACAAAGTACCATAAGTACCAGAGTACCAGAAAACCAGAAGCACCAGACCAAAAATCCGCAGATCAAGTTTGAAGGGGTAAAACTTGGATTTTCAAAAATCCGACTGTACCCGCATACTTGCCTCATTCCAGTGCATCTTTTGGTGAGTTTGGTTTTTAGATCCAAGATTTTTTTTTTTTCTATTATTTCTATAGCCCAGAGGGCTAGGGTTTCTACTGCAAGGGAGAATGGCTACTAGCATGAGGGTAGAAGACAATCTGGAAGGATCTAGAAACTTCAGATCTTGGAAGCATAGGTTGTAGATTATTCTATATGAGAATTATCTCCTAGAACATGTTACAGTGGGTGTACCGGAACCAGATGAAGAAGAGAAAAATACCAAGCATAAGAAGAATGAAAATAAAGAAAAGAGAATTGTGTAAGATTCAGCAAAGGATCACCTGATCCCTCATATTTCCGAACTATAGACAACAAGGAAAATGTATGAAGCACTCAATAGGTTATATGAAAGAAAAGACATTAGCCAAAATATTTCCTTAAGAAATAAGCTTTGTAATATGAAGATTGAAAACTCAGAATCTGTCACATCCTATCTTATGAGAGTTTCTCAGATCATAGATCAACTTACAGCTATTGGAAATGCCATTAGTGACAAATAACTTGTAACCACAACCATAAATGGGTTTCCAACATTTTGGATTCCTTTTGTACAAGAAGTGTGTGCAAGAAGCAAGTTACCCAAGTTTGATAATTTATGGGCAAATTGCACACACGAAGAATCTAAACTTGTAGACCAACAAAAGAGATTAATTTTTTATGAAGACGAAGCTCTTACAACTCAAAAGAAAAAAAGAAGTTCCTTCAGGAAGAATAATAAAGAAGATAACTCTGTAAGAGTTCTAGATAAGAAGAAAGATGTTTCAAAGATCATATGCTACAATTATCAAAAGTTGGGAAACTTTTCCTATGACCATCCTCAAGGAAAAGGGAAAAGAAAGTATCAAGCACATGTGGCAAAGGAAGAGGAATCTCCTCCCTCAAAGAAAGATTTAGCAGAAATTGAGGGTTATGTACTTTAAGTTGAATATAGTTGATCTGAAGAAAGATAGAAAATGGTGGAGTCCGTGGAGCCTCCCCACACAAAAACAAAAGATAAGTATTCATGTTTATTTCTAGTATCTTGTTTACTTTAATACTTTATCATTACGAGTTAGATGTTTTTGTGAGAATCTTAATTAACCTTGTTTTACTTCAGTATCTATGCATACTTATGAAGGAAGTATCAAATAAGAGGATGAAGAAAGAGATAAAATATTTATTTCAAAAAGCATACTGTAAGTAAGTTTACAGGTCTTGGAAGAAATAACTTATCCCGTAACTTGCAAAAGTTATACAACATGATAAGGACGTATGATATGGTGACAGTCAGTGAAGACCAAACAATATCTAGTATTTATATAGGAGCAAGAGACTCCTAAAGATGCAGAACAAAAATGTTCAAGATGAAGAAAAAGATGGATACTTAGATAGATTTTACATGATGCGGCTACCTACAGGTTGCTCTAGTACCGTTCTTATAGATGCAGAGGGAGAAGGTTGATCCAATATGAATTCAGAAAGTAATGTTTGAACTCAAGAAGGCACCTAGGATATTATAGAAAAATAACTTCAAGGATGATGATTAGAAGCTATTAGTTTGGTGCAAGAGGGAGAAATGTCTCTGAGTTCGAAATGGAGGATCGTGATTTGATGTAGTTAGGAACGCATATGGATGGTGCCAAGATATTTTGATCAAGATGAAAGTTATCCAGTAGATGGATGGTGCCCAACACATGGGTAGCATGGTATTATACCATGGAAATATTTTGGACCACAAGAGATTTTTTTCAGATCCCATAGCTAGACCTTCGTAGAGAGCGAGAAAGAGAAAAGACCTTTGTAGAGAAGGAAAGATCAATCCCATAGGTAGACCTTCATAGAGAAATAAAAGAGAAGAGACCTTCGTAGAGAAGGGGAATGAGAAATTTTCCAAGGTTGGCCTCTGTCCAAGTGTTGAGTTTTGGATACTCTAGGGACATGCTAGAATACCCTCGTAGAGAGGGGTGTGACCACCCTCGTAGAGAGGAATGTGGATGTTTCTCCAAGGGGAAGTGGGAAGTTACTCTCCTCTAGCCAAGGATTAAGTAGAGCTGGAACACAAACCTTGACCATGTGGAATGGTTAGATGGATCTTGAGGTTTGTGTCATGATCCTGCGTGGATCATGGAAAGGGATTCTAGTCTTGCCCATGCTAGCATCTTAGCTTCTCTAGTTCATGTGGGATGACTAGGAGTGAAGATATGGTAGTAGTCCTCCTCAGTGGATGGGTGAAATAGATGACTACAAGAGAAGGGAGAACATAAAAGGAATGGAAAAACTCATAGAATATATTCTGTGTGAATATAAGAAATGAGTATCTTCTGTGTGAAGACGAAAGAAAGAAAGAGTATCTTATGTGAGAAGATAAAGAGGACAAAACTTTTGATGATTTATAGATATGACAGTCAGTGATCATGATGCCAGATGACCAAGCGGATTATATTGATGCCTATTGTTATCCATTTGACGATGTTACCAAGTTGATGATGTTATCCAGTTGATGATATTACCCAATTGATGATGTTACCCAGTTGTTGATGTTATCCAGTTGATGACGTTACCCAGTTGATGATGTTGCCCAGTTGATGATGTTATCTAATGGATGTTGCTACCTAGTTTATGTTGACATCCAGTGACCTGTAAAAAGATAAAGAGTATCCTTCTGTTAAGAGGGAGTGTTAAAATATTGTGTAACTTCAAAGAATATTCTTATCCCCTTTTGTGGATAAATATAAAATATATTTATTATTGATTATATCAATCCCCTTTTGTGTATTGATTATGTTGGGCATTGTAATTGACCAAATCCCATTTTGCGGATTGGTAAAACCCTAATTGTAATAGGAAAAATGAGAAGTTGGCCCCCAGATTAAATAAATGTGGTTCTAACCATCCAAAATGAGAAGTTGGCCCTACCAGTGAAAAGACACTTATGTTCACACCTACCCGATTGTATAAATAAGAGAGGCCAACGCCTCATTTAGACACACACTCAGCTCACTCATCTAGTTCACAAGTATTGAAGGAAGCTATAGTTACCAGTTGTCGAAAGAAGGAAGAGAGAGAGAGGCACATCCTTGGGAGAGGAATTTCTGTGTTGTTTGGTTCATTGTCTTGGCATTGTATTGGCTATCTATTTTAAGGAAGTTTTGTTGGGTTTTCTTCCTATGAGGGTTTCCTAGGATAAATGTTGTGTACTCTTGTGATTGTGTTTCTCTCAGTGATCCTATCTATGTTGTTGTTATTTAATAAATTGAAAGTAACTTAATAATAGCAGAAACTTTAACATATTATAGGTTGTTTGGTACAGGTTG
>CBVK0104165201.1:0-11424 GCA_900067695.1 Picea abies
GTAAAAGGAGGTTTCCCCCTTGAAGAGGCTTATTATATGAAATTATCTCTTTTTCAAGGCGTTGAGTACTTTTTTTGAGGATTTTCTATACTATATTGATATTTGGTTCTTAATGGATGACTAGAGTTGTGCCCCCAACATGACTTGCAGTGGATGGACGTTGATCTTAAACATGTCTTGTAGAGGTTGTAGAACAATCTCCAACATGACTAGCATAGGTTGGTGACATAATTCCAGTATGACTTGCAGTGACTTGAGTGGTGGCAACGGTTGGTTGCAGCATTTAAGACCAAGGTCCTAGGAAAGACTGGTTTTGATAAATTGCATACTAGGAAGGGTTCTGGTATACACCATGGCCCTGTCTGGCAGGGTGGTATCCTCTTCCAACTTGATTCATAGAGGTTTGTAAAGGCATCATCATCGAAGCAAATGTCTGCAAAGAGAAAAAATCGTGACAAGGGTTACTCAGGTGAGGATATAGGTTTCCCCCAAACGAAGGGATTCCATGAAGGGGGTAGCCTAAAATATAAAACTGACTCCCTCCATATGAAATACTAGAAGATAGATGGAGGTCTGTTATGGGAAATGTGTTCGTAGGAAATGGAATCGCAGGCGAACGATATACAAATTGGGTGTAACAAGTAGAATAACCTCCCATTTGAGCACTTTATCCTAGAAAAGTGAAGCTAAGATTGGATCTGTAAGAAGGGAGATTCCAACCTCCCACCATGAGAGTCGGTTGAGGGATATGAATATCATCAAACGAAGATGCAGAAAAAGGAGTAATCATGCCCCCAACTCCAAAACTAGGATTCATATAAGCATGTGAGGGAGATGATGGAAAGGGTGAAGGCATGTTTGGCATATCAAGAGGAAGATGATTAGAGACCCAAGGTATTGCTTGAGTATCATGATTCTGCATACCATTATGAAACATGAACATATTCATCCCCATGAAATGAGAAAATTCCATGGGTGAGGTAGCGCCAAATGAGGGAGTCAAAGGGACCCCACTATCCATAATAATGAAAAATCACGGTGCAATACAAAATCCTAAGGTCAACTAATAATCAAAGAGCACACCAAAATACAAAAAATTCCAATATGCACATGAACATGATAAAGTAGATGAAAGGGGCCTCCCTCCCTAAAGTAGGTATGCCTCACCCAAGAGGGGTCTGAGACTCCCTGCAAAATATCATAGGTATCAGAATCAATTATAAGGACCCTCATGGGATTAACAACCAGTCAGTCAGATTCCCTCGGAGAGGTAATCCTCCATAAATGTTGTGTGTTGTCCGACCCTTATTTGACGTAGTGTACCTACAGAATAACCCTGCAAGTAACCTATGTGGTACCTATGTCAAGAAACTAATAAACCAAGATATAACTGATTCACAGACAAACAATCGTAAATCATGTCCATTGTATGGGAAGGGTAGCAAAGCCCGAAATCTCGAAAGCACCACCTCTCACAGAGGTAAAGGTACTAGCAAGATCCCCATATATGAATAGATCCCCATAAATATATCTGACACTAAGAAGGTATTGGGGGGATATACCCTCAACCAACTTCACGCGACCTCATGCTTAACTACGGTGTAAGTGGAGCCTCCCGACTTCAGCAATTATACAATGGATTTCACCACTCCCTTAGTCAGACACATATGTTGATTTAATAGCCTTGGAGAAGTTTACTCACAAAATCCTATTCCAAGGCTCTAAATCCTAAGCTAATTTGTGCACCCTAAAAATAAAATCATTTCTAATCAATTTTAAATTTATCAGCGTTTCTTTTAGTGGCCTTTCTTACTCAAAAGGTATGGTCGTGAAACTAATGATGTTATTACTCAACAAGTAAAATAAAATGAATATGAATGAAATGCAAAGTCGTAACTTCAATTCCCAATAAATGATAATCTTTTCAAAATGAAATTTTTAATTTAATTTTGCAATTCAAAATGAGATGCAATATTTCCATACATGTACTAAGATCAATTATAAGAACCCAAAAGATCAAATGCCAACAATGAAAAATGTTTATTATTTTGTATTTTCAATATAAAAGACTGAAAATGCAAGGATTGAACAAAAACTTGATATAAAGATTCTACTGTATGTAAACATAGACAAACCAAGTAGGATATCAAGAAGAAAACACCCAGCCCAAGATGCAAGGACAATCAATGAAAAGGATGATGAGAAAGAAAACCTCCTGAAAAATCAACCAAAGAAAGGTTTCCTATCACTCCATAGGCACTTAACAGTCATAACAGAGACCTAAGAAGACACAACAACCATAAAAAATTACCAAACAAACATCAAACTCAACACCAAGAATACAATAATGATGTACACGATTGTTCAGGAGAAAACTGTGTATATACACTTACTACAGAACAACATCACGCATATGTATGTGACTGTCAGGAAAAAACCCGTGTATATGTGTTGAAACATTGTTAGGTTAAGGATAAGGCTAAGAAACTCATAGTAAAAATGAACAAGGGATGCCAAGCAACCCGAAGACAAGAAACTCGATATAAACGAGAGTAATCAAAGGAGAAAAACACTCCAAACCTCAAAAAGAAGATTATATCCTCAGTATGGTTGCTAATTCTATTACGAGGAAAATCTCTCTATGACACAAGGTAAACCACAACAGACGGAAATGACTGCAGAAATAAACTCTAATCTCAAGTATGCTATATAAAAAAATATGCTAACAAGACAAGATAAAGAGCCTACCTCGTCCAGATGTTCAATGAAGTCCACCATCGAGAACTTAACTCAAAGCAATACACCTGCAACTTGTCCTCAACAACCAAGATACACAAGCATATGGTAATAATATATAAAGTTAGCACATTCAATAGCATAATCCATCAATATTCAGAACAAATATGCCCATGGAATAACAATTCTAATATTTGCAAGACATTAATTGGACGAGAAAAGAGTATTTCAATAAAATGTAATCAAGAGAAGTGTATGACTGACAAAATTATGTGTTGGCACAGTTCAGAACCAAGAAACCAAGTCCCTTCCAATTGGGCCTCCACCACTTCAATCCCCCACCAAAGTCAATCTCATATAAGATAGACAATGAGGTTCTCCATCAAGTAGGGAAGAGCTTTGGGGTTGAACAACGTGTTCATACTTAAAATGATAAAGGGATGCAGACCCAATACGAAGTGAATAATTTCTCTAGAGTAACTTTGCTCTCAAATTTGAATTCTTCTCCTCTTCTCCACATCTTGGATATGACCCATTTATAGCATTCAAGTGGAATTGAAGGGCTGATTCAAAACGTTTCCAGTATATGGAAGTTCAAGGATCATTGATCTCATGATGTGACATGGAAAATCGACACCATTTTTTTAATTTTGGGCAAAAAACCTGATGTACATGGGTTGTAATGGTGCAACCTGCATATACACATGTTGTATAATAGTTAGGGCGTGTATATGTGGAAAAATATTATTTTTGTCTCTAGGAACTGCAAAAAGGGACTTCAAGTCTGCATGGGGAAATGGGAAAGGCTTTCTGAGAAAATTTGCATAAGGTGAGGCAAATCTTTCTATAATAGATCTAACACCTTAAAAATCATAAAAATTCAATGAGTGTAGTCCACTTCAAGGGGAAACCTCATTTTACAATATATACAATTAAGAATACAATATTTAATGAGATAGGATGCTCCTAAGACTAAGTCTCCTTGTTATATATATAGGAGATAAAATGTACAATTCTAATGAAAGGGTGCAATGAAGGGTTCTAACCAACATACAAATATAACACTAGAAATGTAACAATTAAATATCTAGGGATTAATAAGGGGGTTTATACATAACATGGGGATTTTATGGGGCTTTGTCTAGGGACTAACACTTAGCTATTAAGAGGAGAGTAATCATATTGATCGTTGGACACGTGGGATCCATCCATACGATAAATTTTCCATATAACACCAGTTATTGACTCTACTCCATATGTGTTGTTGTTTAATGCATATGATTATGATGCGTTTGGTATACAACTCCCTAATGTACTTCATATGCATAAAATTAAAATCCAAATCATGGTTGGAATCAAGAACATATTTCTTAAGTAAGGACATGTGAAAAACATTATGAACAATCAAATGCAATGATCGGGCCAATATTTAAGAAATAGCTCCAATCCATGCCAAAATGTTGAAAGGTCCACAATATCTAGGTGCTAATTCCTTTCATTTACCAAATCTTAAGGAACTCATTTTTGGCCTAACTCTGAGAAATAATTTCTCTCCATATTTAAAGATTCATTACGATATTTTCCTATCTACAAAACTCTTATGTCTATATTGAGCAATTTTCATGCTTGGTTACACATGTTTCAATATTCTTTCAATTTCTTCTAAGGTTCCACTCCCTCGAGTCAATAGTGCTTCCAAGTTGTCCCAAAAACTTGGTGAGTTACTTGTCTAGATAGAGCTTTGAATGGACTATTCTTAAGAGGAAAGTAGTACCCATTGTTACAGGAAAATTTCACCAATGGAATATAACCTTCCCAACATCTGGGCTTCTTTACTACATGCATATAGAGCACGTTTTCCAATCTTTGGTTAACCCTTTTCCATACAGGCATCAATTTATGGATGATAGGTTGTATTAAAACTTAACTTCATGTGAATTTACTAAAACAAACTATAACATAATTTCAAAGAAAACTTTGAGTCTTGATCTAAAAGCAAATCCTTTGGTACACCATATAATCTTACCACCTCTCAAATAAACATTCAAGCTATGTCACATGCACAGTGAGTAGTCATAACTAGAACGAACTTTGCTATATTGGTCAAATGGTTTATTACTACCAGGATAGAATCATTGAACTTGGAAGTGTTTGGTAATCCAAAAATGAAATCCATCATGATTTTTTTCCATGTTGAGGATGGTATACGTAAGGGAATAAATTTTCCTACTAGATGTCGATGGTATTATTTTATCTATTGACATTATAAACACTTGACCACATTTGTTCTAGTGTACAATTTTAATCGTAGCCAGTAATACATCTTCTTCATACTTAATTTTCTTTTGATACCCCATGTGTCTTGAATATGAGGCATGGTGAGATTCATTGAATACTAATCATGACAAATCAATTTGGTTGGGTACATATATTACATTTCTCCATAGTAATATTCCATATTCTATTAGATGACACTATTCATATTGACACACCTCTTGGTACCATTTTTCATCCTTGGATCACATTCTAATAATTGTTCTCAAATCAAACCGAGCTAGAAAGATTATGCCTATATGTTATATTAGACTTAAGGAATCTCACATTTGATTTTATTTCCCTTTCATGTGTAGTGATATTTACTCATAGCTACTCAAACGCTCTACCCACCACCATTCTTTAGCATTCAAGTGAGGCTATGTTCATAAATATCTCAAGCATTCATGGTATAGTTGTAATTCAAATTTCCTACCATTAGATAATGTCACCATACATTTAGAGCATGCAATATTGCTAGGGTTTCTAGGTCATGAGTTGGTAATTATTTTTGTGAACCTTTAACTTCATAGAATTATAACTCGCCACTCTTCGTTCTTGCATAATCACTCTACTAATACCTCTTTTGTTATCATCAATACATAGTATGAAATATTTATCACAACTAGGTAACATCAATACTAGTTCCAACATAATAAGTTCCCTTACTTCTTGAAATATTTCCTCACGAAAGGTTTTCTATAGAAACTTGGTTCGTTTACCTTGTAATTTTGATAAAGGCCTTGCAATTTTATAGAAACCCTTGACGAATATCCAATAATACCCAACTAGTCCTAAAAATAATATGTCTTCATCTACATTCTGTGGGGTTGTCCAAATGAATATGGATTCAATTTTCTTAGGGTATACCTTCAATCCATGATCCTATATGATGTGTCCAAGGTATTGAATTTCCTTTTTGAAGAAATCACATTTACTGAGATTAGAATATAGGTAATATTTTTGTAATTTTTGTAGAACTATGTGGAGTTTCTCTTCCTCATTCTAAGAATAGATTAGTATGTCATCAATGAAAACCATCAAAACATTGTCTAGACACTAGAGGAACACATCATGAATTATCCTCATGAATATTTCAAGTGCATTCATTCTTCCAGGAGGTACAACTAAAAACTCGTAATGCACTTTTCTTAATTTTAACTTTATTCATAAATTAATAAGCAATGCATATTCAAAATGTCCCATCCTTTTTCTTGGAAAACAACATTACTATTCCCCAAGTTGATGCACTTAGATGTATGAAACCATTGTCCAAAAAATCCTACAATTTCATCTTTATATAACTAATATTTTTATTTTCCAACCTATAGGGTGCTATGGATATTGGGGTTGATCCGAAAATCAGGTCTATTATGTAAGTTATCTCACAGGTCTGTGGTAGTCTTGGTAATTCTTTTGGAAAGACATCCATAAGTTCTCTCACCATAGGCAATTGATATTCTTCTCCACTTGGTTCCTTCATTACTTTAGAAATGAATAAGATAACTCTTACTATTAGAAACATAATCTATTAGGGTTATGGTATTTTGTATTATTCACTTGAGAATGAATATGAAAAGTCACAAGTGAATATGAACTATTATCGGGATTTTGAGAGACCTATTGGAAGATGAATATAAAGGTCATAGATCATATATTTATATGTGTATCATATTAATAAAATATATATCACGTTGATATCCATTCGAGTGTATTCTAATAGTGGTATCAAAGTTCCTATAGTTCTTAGGGCATGAATTAAGCTACAATAGTTGTACATAACATCTTGGTTTAACTCCACCTGTCTTTCTTGTGCATAAATGCCTCTGTCTCATTTATTCCCTTGGGAATTTTCATTCCCACATGAAGAAATGTTCCTCTGCCTACTAGTCTACCAATATGCCTTCCTCATTCTTATCGACATCGTTTGCACCTTCATCTCTTCTGTGTGCAGGCATTAGGGTTTCCATCTCTTTCCTCTCATGAAATCCTTTTATCACCATCGATCATGTGGCAATGCCATTTTATCAACGACCATATTTGGAGCCTTTTATTTAGTAGCTTGGTTTTTGACTTCTTTCTCAGCTGAGAGCTGTATTCAAAATGCTTTATTCAATATTTTGTGGGCCTAAAGTAGCTTAATTGTTTTTGCAGTGGAGAATCATGGGGAAGACAATTCGATAACTTGGGATTTTTAAAGAAAACCCTAGAATTATAAGTGACAAAAAATTACGATGGATTTTCATGTTTTTGTGATGATATTAGGGGTTTTGTAACTGTATTCATACATAGCTTGTGTATATGATATTTTTCGATCAAAATAATTTCACGTAGGAAAGAGGGCATGATCTAGTTTGAAATCATTTAATTGGGGGTCATTGATGGGTTCAGTTTGTTGTACATTTTTAGGTCACATCGTAGGGAAATTTAATAGGTTGGTTACCTCATGAGATTACATGACAGTGGGTGCAAAATTTTGGAATTGTGGATTCACAGGGATGGAATCACTTTCTTCAAAAATTGCTTTGTATAGTTTGAGGACCCTTTTAGATTGGGGTTTAGTTCTTTCTATCCTTATTCCTTCTTGCTTGTGGAGTAGTGAAAAACTATAACAATGGACTGCAGGGATTTAGTACGGTGTAAAGGTGTAGACCAACGATGTTCCTCAACAAAAACAAATTGTTTGGAGCCATTAGGAAAGTAATTTCATGAATTCTTGATCTAGTTTTGCATCTGCTTCATCTTGAATATTAGTTTGTTGCCATGGGAAACAATTTTTCAGGTTGGAGATAGAGGATGGGTAGGATGGACAAAGCTACAATGTTGGAGATATAGGATGGGTAGGATGGAAAAAACTGCAATACAATTTTGATTGCACTTACATTTTGTGATATATCATTAGTCATGTTGCCATGGTCTTGCAAATGAACACTTCTATTTTTTCTATGTTTTAAGGAGTCGTTTGAACATATTTTTGAGATATACTAAATGTTGGGAGTGTTGTAAATTAAAATAAGGAAAATGTTATTATGAATGCAACAATTAGTTTTTTGAAAATTTTGATTGAATTTTAATCATCATTTTGACTTGTAAACTTGTAGATATGCAATTTCAAGGTTGTAGATTTGATTAATAGCAATTGTATTTTCTATAACTCTAAGGGATCTAGATAGATAGAAGTCTAAAATTGGGTGTTTTTTTTTAATATCTAATCTATTCAATGAAGAGTTTGTCGAGAAGCTGGGAGCGGTTATTGTAAAACTTCATAGGAAAAGGGCCGAATACAAAAGCCAGATGGAAAAACAATCTATCCCATAGGCTATTTTTAGCCTCGTGGACATTAAAAATACTTTCTTTCTTTCTTTCTTTCTAGATCCACTACTATTTTTTTGAGGACTCATCTTGTAAACATTTCTTCAGATCGATTTATAAATCTGACAATTTAAGATAACTAGTTGTTAGTTTTGTATTGATATTTCTATTCTATTTTCTCTCTGTTTTTTTTTGGGATCCTCATGTGTAAGCATAACATCCCTGGATTATTCAATTCATAATAGTGCACGAATACCATATCTTCCATGCCAAGGTTGTGGCAAGTGCCCTTGTAGGTGGATCTTGTAGTGTGGTGGCAGGGATGAAAAATGATTTATACTCTTACCAACAACGCATTGCATAGTTGTGCACCCTCATATCATGATTTTAGCACATCATTTATTGTTGAAGCATATATAAACAATCATTATTTCTCTTTGAGAAAGAAAAAGTGAAGTCCATGCTAGCAAATCGTTAGCATTTCAATGATATCAATGATAAGATCCACGATTTTCTCTACAAACACCTCACAAATCAGGCCTCTCTGATTCTAGACATCTCGATCTCTCTAGTTCTAGGCATCTTTACCACTCCTTCCCACCCATTAATCTCGCCACAATCCATTTTTTGAGATCACCCAAGAGAACTTCAAAGTTATTGTATTTGCCCCAAAATATCCACTTGTCCACATTTTTTCATAGTTTATTTATTTTTAGTATGGTTAAAAAAGGACACGCCATGCACTAAAGGGCGATTTTGGCTCATCTTTTAAAACAAATTATTTTTAAAAAGTACTTTTTGAGTGACATATAAATCACTTCATAAAAGTAGAAATTTTAAATCTTGGCTTATGAAAGACATGGTTTATGCTTAAGATTTGGATTGATACAAGATTTTTTTAAAGATTATAATACTATTTTTTTTTCGGGGGGGTGTGGGGGATTTTTGTATGAAAATGATTTGAGTTGTCAAAATTTGAGAAGTTTTACTTCAGAAAATTTGATTGTAGTTTTGAAGCTTAGAAGTTGAGAAGAGTTCAATGCAATACTCTCTCAAACTCTTTTTCAACAAAATTTTTAAAGGGTCAAGGCCAAGCCCTTAAAAGTGTTATTTTTGCATGGATTGTGTACTATTTCTCTTTGATGCCTTGTGTCTCTCTTTCAAGGTGTTTTGAGGATTAGTCAGTGTGGTGGTGTGATCATTAAATTGCAAATTTTCCATAAGGAAATCTACCATCATATCTAATTTAATCAATCTATTCACAAAATCAAATAAGTTATAAGGACCCAAGAATTACAAATCTTGGAGTCGACACATGCATAACACTTTGATTTATAATGAATTATGGTTTGAAATTTGTGATGGTGATACTACTCCAACTAAGCCAACTAACATTGCTCCTTTAGAAAAATGACAATTAAGAGATGAAAACACACTTTCTTTACTGTGCTATTTTGTAATTAAACACATGTTTGTACATACTGAGAATTCCAAAGATGCATGGTCTGATTGGAATTAATTTAAGAAGATTTTTGATACCGTTGTTGCATCTCAAAGAGTCAATCTACAAATGAAATTGCTTAAACAAAGATTAGCTAATAATGGTGATGTATTAGAATACATTTCAAGGATAAAAAACATTCATCAGGAAATCATCAAGGGTGGTTTTCCTAAACTTGAAGACATTTTTTTGGTCTCTCTTCTGATAAATGGATCGCCTCAATATTATAAGCATTTTCTTGAAACTTTGTAAATCACTAATAAGTTATCAACTATAACTTTTGATTCCCTTAGTGAAATACTGGCTCAACATAGTAAATCATTTGGAAAACAAAAACAATTAGGAAATGATCTTTTTTTTTACTAAAGTTGAAATTTCTAGAGGAACAGGTAAACAAAATTTTGGA
This sequence comes from Picea abies, assembly GCA_900067695.1. NCBI lineage: Eukaryota > Viridiplantae > Streptophyta > Pinopsida > Pinales > Pinaceae > Picea > Picea abies. Next base: position 10,269 of record CBVK0104165201.1, read on the forward strand.
AATTTTCAAAGTCAGTCTTCTAATTGAGGTCGTGGCAGAGGTCGTGGTTAAGGTAGATGTTGTAGAAATTTTAATCAACAAAATTTTTGAAGTAATCTTCCCAATAGTAATGCAGAGTCAGGAAGAGGTAGGAATTTCGATCAAGTGAGATGTAAAATATGTTTAAGGATGGGACATTATGCATCAAATTACCTAACAAGAAATGATCAATTGCCAAAGTTTAAGCAGACATCAAATTCAAATTCCTAGTCATCAACTCAATATGAAGAGTACCAATATTACCAAGATGATCAATATGAATATGTTTTTATAGCAATTCAACAGGTAGATTTCATAGCATCATTTATTTATCAAAATATTATGAGGGATTCATTTGAAAATGAATGGATATTGGACACAAGAGCTTCTCAACATATGACTTATCACCAAGATTAGTTTTGGAATTATCAAGATGGTCAACTAAATACCATCTATTTGGTTAATGATACAACTCATATAACTCAAGGAAAAGGTTCAGTTAAAGTCTTTCTCATTGGAATTGGTGAAAAATGGATTTCAAATGTTTGGTATGCACCAACTTTTAGGAAAAAAATGTTATCCTTAGTCAAAATATGACAAGATGGACATCAAATCATCATGCAAGATGGTTTGGTCAATATTAAATTAGAGAAAGACAACTTGAAAACAATAATGACAAGATATGGCGATGGGAAATTACTAAGAATTAAGGGAAACATTATCCCAAGAAAGCATGATTTTGCAGCAACAGTCAATTCTGAAATGTCTTCATTCTAGCATTTTCGATTTGGACACTTAAACTTTGATAGTCTCTTGAAACATAAGTCTCAATATTTGGTAAAGGGTTTTCCAACTTTCAAGAGAGAAAATTCTAAGTGTGAATCTTGTATATTTTCCAAGAAAAGAGAGAAGCTTTTCCAACTAGCACATGGCAAGCAACAAAGTATTTGCAATTTATTCATAGTGATATATATGGTCCAATGGAATCTTCTTTCAGTGGATTTTGATATTTTATAGTTTTCATTGCTGAATACACTAGAATGACTTGGGTGTAATTTTAAAAGGAAAAGTATGAATCTTTTGAAAAATTTACAAATTTTCAACACATGGTTGAAAATGCAACTAAAGAAAAGGTTGC
>CBVK0104165206.1:0-17686 GCA_900067695.1 Picea abies
TGACGAACTCTGTGATGAGTTCTGCAATCACCCACCCTGTCCAAGTGCTTCATTTCACCATGAAATATGCTCTTAGACTGCACAAGGTGTGCACCCACAACAACCTCTTCATCGCACTGCCAACTGAACCTCTATCATAAGTTTGATGCAAAATATGCGATGAACAAGTTCGCTGCACAGAACCTTTCACTAAGTATGCAAACATTCCCACTAAACTACCTTCGCAACAAATTGCCTTCAAAGTTTTCTTTGATACCATCTGTCGTCGAGATAGCAGTGAAGAGCTTACTAACCCCTTCATCAAAATCTATGACGAATTCACTTTGATATTGTTTGTCACATCCCCACAACGTTCCTTACATTTGTGCACCTCTTATAGGAATGCGACATTGCGATGTTCTCACTTGGATACTTGGAAACACCAAGGTTACTTCGTCCATATTACACCTCTTCACCTAGAGAATACCCATACTCTGTTCTAGGCTACCAACGAGTCACACTCCTACTCTAGTGCAACTCTTGTATACTCAGAGCATACTCTGTTCTAGGCTACCAACGAGTCACACTCCTACTCTAGTGCAACTCTTGTATACTCAGAGACATTCCTTAACTGCTTTAACACTTAGTCATTTTTAACCATACATCCATGAACATGGGAAGCCAAGAGAACAACAATGGAACAAATGAAAGACAAACATAGATATAGTGCGAGTGGCATAAACTTTTCCTAACACTTGGTTAAGTCTTTGTTATTAAAGAAAAGTTACAACATGAGCACTATCAACTCAATTTACAACAATGCAGATTCAAATGAATCACCTCACATTACCAAGACATTCATACATAGATCCATCACTAAGAATCTTCGTCGCAACCTTCTCCACTATCACCTATGATGCACCTCAAATGTTCCTTCAACTATAGATGGGTCATCTCTTCATTTCCATAGAATATTCCTCTTCTTTTCCACATACCTCACAGATTTCAGTTCTACCTCACAAATGCCTCCACTGACCTACATTTCCAAACTTAGCCAAAATATTCCCAATATAAATTTTCCCATCTCTATCTATTGAAACCTCTTCCTCAAGGTAGCACAAGTCCTCATAGAATGGAACAACTTGGCTCCTTGAGGTAGCTCTTCCTCTTCGTCTGCCTCAGAATCACAGAGCTCTCCTTATCTCCAAGTGCTTGCCAAAAAAAATTTCCTTAGTTGTGCACCCTTGTTCTCTTATAGGATTTCCAAAGGTCACCATTGCGAATCATCGTTTCCTTTGGGGGTTTTGTTCCCCTTCATGAACCCATTTCAAAATGAATCGTTTCACCCTTTCGTGGACCCAGTCACCCAAACGAGCCTGTGCTCTCTCAAACATTGTGCCTCTTGGGATCGATGCAACCAACCTTGGAGTGCTCCTCATGCTAGTGCACCCCATCCATCGAAATGACTTATCCTCTTGGGTGCACGTGCCCTTCAGGTGAGTGAAGTTGACTCTCCTAAGTGTGTCCCCCATTTTTTATCTGATTTTCCCTTCATCGATGGAGTGCTTGAGTCTTTCCCTCAACTCTTCATCAAACTATTCATCGTTTGGATTTCGTTTCAAGGCACCTTAGGTGGAGTCATCCCTTGGCACGTTGCATGCCCAAGGAACCCCAACTCCCCACTATATGAAGATACATGTCTCTTCGTTCTTACCGATCATCCTACCTACCCAATTCAGACTATGGTTGAAGTGTGTGTGCACGAGTTAAGCTCCCAAGGCCTTACACTTCCTAAAAAAGATCATGAATCTCAATTGAGCACAAATCTATATATACATATGTAGGTATATATACACATGTTTGTGTGTGTATTTGTGTGTGCATATGTACATATGTATACATACAAAGACACACATATATACATATATACAATGTACATTTGTATGTAAACATACATATATGTGTTAATGTGCATATAAATGTATATGTATATGTATGTATTCATACATGTGTGTGTGTGTGTGTGTGTGTGTGTGTGCATTGACGAGTCATGAGTGAAAATGCATAATGAAGAGTTATATACCAAGTTATTATTATTATTATTATGTAATTTTATATTCATTACAAAGCAGTTCTAGGAATAATGTTGGGTATAATTGTGGAGGAAGGAAAATGAATGAGCATGTAGCTTGTGAAGCACTGAACGAAAGCTAGTCATCCTAGAGAAACGAAGAAGAGGGGCAACAATTTGTTGGGTAAAGTATAAGATCCCATAGATCTTGAGAAGAAGAAAAAGTGAAGAGGAATCCATATTCATTGTGGGCAAAGAAGACCAATTGCAACAAATTTTCAAGTAACCAATAATTCATTTATGCCAAAGAGAGTTTTATTGAGCTTTATGTGGTTGTTGTAAACCCAACTAAGACTCAGAATGGCATATATCCTATGAGGAAGGGCCTATCCCTATGATTTTGTTTTGTAATTTTTGTAACAACACGAGCTCATTGCGGTTTCATGCATTTGTAAATTCCAATTCAAACATAATAAATAAACCCTTTGTTGTTATTTTTCTTTTGTTGTTGGTGCATGCATAAGTTTTTATTTAGTTCCATAATTTGTTTTTAGTTGTTCCCATTCCTTGTGGGAGTACCATGTCTATTTATATGAATCCTTAGAGAGATGAGTGTGGTGTTGTGTGGAAGAGTTGTAGAAGGAGATGAGGTAGGTGCTTGTTGTTCATCTCACACCATTTGGTATTAACGCAAGAAGGGTTCCTACTAAATTACAACTCCAACAAAGAAAAAGGATTGCATAGATGTTGTGGGAAAAAGAACTTCATTCAATATTGATGGGTTGTAGGGAGAAAGGAAGAAAAACTCCAACACATAGGTTGGGTAGACGTCATGAGAGATTTGGATAGTTGTTGTTGTGAAGCAAAAGTTCATACAATGAAAGGGAGGCATAGTCAAGTGGAAATTTGGAGATAGATATGGAATATGTGTGTTTTTTAAATGTTTTAGCCACATGAAAGGATGGAAAACTCCAACAATTGAGTTGGGTAGAGCTACAAATTTGAAAGGACAAACAACACAAAAGGGAAAATAGTTATTGACAAAGAGGAAGTCACTAGTAGAGGAGATAAATGTGGGCCTCACAGATAATGAGGTGAGAAAGTTGTAGAGGTCATGGAGGAGGTAGAGTCAATTAAACTAGTGAATATGAGGCTTAAGTTCAAGGCCATACCATATAAATTTGGAGTTGAGAAGGCCCTATAAGAGGAGGTGCAATGATTATTCAAATAAATTATAGCCTTGGAGAAGGACCAAAAAGGAGACAAAAGGGAAGAAAGTTCCAAACACAAAGGCATGAAAACTTTAGGACAAAGTTGTGAAGGATTTGCTACTTAAAGAGTAGTGAATTAAATAAGCCTTTGTTGTAGAAGATATAATAAATGAGAGAAGTCTACATGATGAAATGGAGAAGAGAAGAGATGAAGACCATGCATCTCTTGGAATGCATGACCACTTTCATAAGGAAGGGATCCAATTAATGATTTTATACAACAATGGAAGAAGACCTCCAAGCAGCTAAGGATCAGGATGATGAATAAGGTGGTGATGGTGTTGAGACCATCATTTGTGCATCTGATGAGGGAGGTCCATTAGAGGAGGTTCTTTGGGAAACCCAAATTTTATCTAATAGGTTGTTTGTTGATGATTTTGTAGGTAAAATATATGGGAGAAATCTTAAGGCTACAATTAAGGAGCATATTTTTGAGTTGGCAATAATGAGAGAAGAAAGCTCCATGAAAAGAGAGGAGTTTGTTGATGAAGGGAAGAAAAATGTCCATGATAAGGTGCACAAGGAAGAAGTGGATAATGATGAATTTGGCCAAGCTAAAATTAAGATTATCAAGTTATCAACAATGAAGGGAATTATATTCCACGAGGATATTGAAAAAGATGAATAGGATGCATAGGTGACAACCATGGAAAGGGATAAAGAAGGAGGCAATGTGGAGGCAATGATGAAGTTGTCAAATTTGAGGCCAATTTGAAGTTAAATGATTTTGAGTGGAGGAGGAGAAAGAAGATGAAAATGTCTATAAGGAATATGGACAAAGGAATGAAGAGAGGATTATTTGAAAGGACAAGCCAAAATCAAGGTAGGCAACCATAGGAGTTGTAGTGGTAATGGTGAAGCTACAAGAGAAGATGGAGCTTGAAGATAAAGGAGGGCATCGTGATGGAGTGCCAAGGATCCTAAGCAATGAGAGAAAAGAGGAGAGAGAAGATGACCTGAACCAAATAAATTTAAATTTGGTTGAAGTGGAAGAGGATATATGCACTAAGGTGGAGATGGAAGAAGAGAATGAGGGCCATCTCATTGACAATATGCTATAAGAATATGAGGATGTAGAGGAAATAGAAACATTCAATATGCAAGAAGAATGGTCATTGCATGTCATTGATTACATGTTAGAGGAGGAAATGAATAATGAATTTGTAGTTGTATGTGTGCAAGGAAGCTTGGAATTTCAACCAAGTAGTGAAGTGGAAGAAGCACTACCAAAATAGGTGCACATGGAATTTGCATATTCCTTGGAGGACTCTTGTGCTTTCATTGCAAAATCTTAGTTGCAGAGGGATGGAGTGGCTAAGGAAGTTCCACCAAAAGATGAATCGATGCTTCCCCTAAAGTGTGTTTTGGTGCTTTCATCACAGGTATTGAAGACATGTGCACTGCAACACATATTGAAGAAAATCCCATTGTTTTCGAGGTAGAGGTTTCCCATATAAGCATGATTTTGGGACATGGAAGGAATTAATGGGGAAGAGTAAGGAATTTCAACAAAGATAAAGGTTGCAACAATGGAGAATATGGCCACAATTGCATAAATGAGGGTTACACCATGGGAAATTGCAGCCCTAGAAGAGGAAAGGGGCACTATGAAGAGTTGCATGTGCCTTGGAGCACAAAGAAATAAAAAGACCGCCAACAATTGGTTAACTAGTAAATATCCATTAGTGAGAATTGTGTTGATCGAGAAGATGAAGAGGACAATGAAAATGTTTCAACAAGGAAGAATGATGCACAATTTGTGCATCAAGAATTGAAGATAGAGCACATCAAGATGATGACCAATTAGTCTAATTTGTAGCATAGTGGGTTGATGGTGAAAGCACCAACAATGGAGGTGTATGTGTGAATTTTTATTTCCCTTAATGTTTATTATGTTTTCACTACGGGCACAGGAAACATGTGCAATGTTGCACAAGAGGGAGAAAAAGTCATACATGTGAATGAGCTTGTTGAGATTGAAGATGTCTAGGTAAGTGAGAAGTTGGATAAGGTAGAGCCAAAAATAGTTAAGGAAACTACAACCTTGATGAAATTTGTAATGATGGAGGTTGCAACCCTAGAAAAAGAGTATAGAGAAGAGGGCATGATGGTGTCCTTGTAGCCTCAATACTTAGTGATGTTGGGGAAACTGAGGGTAGATGCAAAAGAGGAACTAATGAGTGCAAAGGTAAAGGGGAAGAGCATAGTGAGACAATATACATAATTGGGTATAGAGTTGTACTACTCCATGAGATTCCCTATGGTAGCAGAGTTGGATATGGAGCCATCTTTCTCCATGACACGAATTATTGCAAACAAAGAACTTTGAAGTAATAGAAGAAGAATCCAAGTAGTGGTGTGGGAACCAATAAAGGTTCAAGGTGTGGAGATAAAGAAAGAAGAGAATGATGCACAATTTGTTATTGCATACATGCCAGGGTGGAATGATCATAGGGGGGGTGAACACCAAAGATTTGGTAGTCACTTGCAGCCTCAACATGAGATCATGATTTTCAATTTTATCTTGGTAGTATGGTGTAGGAGCATACTCTTGGGAGAGTCCATGGGCATGCATGTAGGAGGAAGAGATATGGGGAGAGTTGCATTCCTTAATTGTCATATCTCTCTTCCCAAATAGACCATTGGGAAACCTATGGACCTTTGGGAGGTAAGAATGAGGAAAATCTTAGAGAGAGCCTACAAAAACACTAATTGCTAGATCTCTCTCTCTCTAGATTGACCACAAATGTAGTAGTCAAGGGATAAAGCATCAAGTAGAGGATAAGGTAATAAGGGAGGCCATGCTCCTTAAGCATGGACATGATGATTTTATGGTGAAATAAAGAAGAAGGACATGTGCTCCATAAAATCTCATCCATGTGAGTACTTCATGTTAGAAGTCAACACCCTTTATGATGTTTAATGAGTCTGTTGAACATTGCTTAGGTAGGTAGAGAGAGAAAAGGCCACAAAAAATAAGGAAGGGAAATTGTATCATTCATGAGGGTGCTCAAATGAAATTGAAGAGGAAGAGAAAGACATAGAGCACAAAAGGAAGAGGAAGGACAGAAGACGAAAGGATGAGAGAATGAACGAAAATGTAGAAGAGACGTGATAAAATTAGAAGAAGAGGGAAGAAGAACAGGGAGAGACACTATGGGAGAAAAGATTTGATCCCAGTGGAAATAATTTGGTTTTGGTAAAGGACACTTGGTAGAGCCATTTCTCAGGAGGAAAGGAGTAGCTCCAACAACAATGTTGGGTAGAATCGCATATGAAAGTAAAAGAATGAGCTTGTAGCTTGTGAAGGAGTGAAGGAAGGGAAATGAGCATGGAGAAGTGAATATGACGATTAACAGTTGGGTAAAGCAAAAGAGCCCATAACCCTTGGAGAAGCAGCAAAATTGAAGACATATTCACATCCATTGTGAGAAAAAACACCAATTGTAGCAAATTTTCAAGTAACCAATATGCAACTATGCCAAAGATAAATCTTTTGAGCTTTGTGTGGTTGATGTAGACCCAAATGAGACTTAGATCATTGGTCATTCTGTGAGGAAGGGTTTGGCCCTACTTTGTTAAATATGATAAATGTTGCAACAACAAGAGCTCAAGCATTGCATGCATTTGTAAATTTCAATGCTGAAGTTTAATAAAGAAACTTGTGTTGTTATTTACCTCTCATTGTTGGTGCATGCACATGTTTTTAATTGGTTCAATAAGTTGTTTTTACTTACTTTTGTTGCCTGTGGGAGTACCCTGCACTCTTGTTTCGTGAATCCTTAAAGCATTGAGCACATGTTGTGTGGAAAAGTCGTAGTAGGTGGATAAGGTAAAGGTTTATGTTTTCACCTTACACCATTCTAGGAAATCCTAATGCTTGAAAGGAAGTGTCTATGATCAGGGAGGCAATCCTAGTGCTTGGAAGGAAGTCTCCATGATTAGGTTAGCTAAGTTATTCAAATCAAGAGAAAGAAATGGTAAAATAATGTCACAATTGGCCTCCCTCACTGTAGCAATAGAACAAGAAGCTCCCTCTTCTAATTCTGGTCATAACTCAAGTTAAGAAGTCCCCTGACCTTGAAAAAATAAATGTTGGATGCAAGTCCTTTGTATCGAAATCTCACTTGATATCGATCACTACGATTGTGATGACCCACCCTGGTAATGCCAAAAGGCTTCCTACCAACAGCTATCACCTATTTTGTGGGGAATTAAAATTCTGGCGCTCTTCAGTCGAGATGTGGCGAATTAAAATTCTGGCGATATTAGCCGACTTGGTCGACGGGTGGACGGTTGCTTGCCTTCGCATCATGAATGTAGAGAAGGTTAATTATTGTTATGATGGTTTGGTTTGCTTTCAACTTCAAGTCTTTTAAGAAGGGAATCGAAGATCAAACTCTCCACTATATTTATCGTTCACAACCACCTGCAGACGTGGGTTGATAGAACCTGCATGCATGCGATGAGGAAGAAATAAAACAGAAACAGAAACGAATTACTCTTTTTGTGGAATTATCAGATCTTGGATTGAAGTCCGTTGGTATTGAATTTGCTGGATTGGTGGGAGCAAGCATGAAAAGTGGAAGGGAACGCCAGAAATTTGAGCGTTTAGTGCCATATAAGTGCGGGTGGGGATGTGTCATGCAGGCGGGCTGTTATGGAGGGAGTGCGCGGCCTGAAGTGGAGTCTAGCTCTTGTTCTTGTATTAATCATCGCCAGTTTTTCCATCTTCGATTCATATCATGTCAATCTTTTGTTATCATTTATTTCGCCACAATCTCAAACAAAATCGAATTACGGATTGCCTTCACCTGGTTCGTCCTCTGGATCACTACATGCCAGGCTAGAGGATCAAGATTCCCAGTACACTGCTGCCTCGCCCTTGGTCGATCAACCTGCTGTAGTTCCTCATAACAGAAGCTCTGTCAATGAGGTAATTCAAATTAATATCAGTGCTTTTACATATGTTTTGATTTAATAGAAAGTGAATTGAATTTATGTGGGGTATGACAGAAGCAGAATCAAGGAAGGGGTGGTATTTCCAAGGTGGAAATCGGCCTGAGACGCGCTCGGGCTGCCATAAGGAGAGCTTTTTTGCACAGTGAACAGAAACGGGAGCCGGGGGGTTCTTACATTTCCACCAGTGACATCTACCGAAACGTCCATGCGTTTCATCAGTACGAGTTATATTTGAACTCTATATACGAATCTTGAATCTGATTGATCATAGTTTAATCCATGGATTTTGGTCACTGTTAGTAAGACTTATTTTATTTGTATTTTTCTATGTTTATGTGATCAGGAGTTATAGGGAAATGGCGAAGCGTTTCAAGATCTTCTTATACCGAGAGGGGGAACCGCCTCTGGTACACATTGGACCGTGTAAGAATATTTATACGACAGAAGGCAGGTTCATTGACGAGCTTGAACTGGGAAATCGGTTCCTGACATCGAATCCGGAGGATGCCCATGTTTATTTTCTGCCCTTTAGCGTAACCATGATGGTGTCCTACATTTACAAGCCCAAGACGTATGAAATCGGTTCCTGACATCGAATCCGGAGGATGCCCATGTTTATTTTCTGCCCTTTAGCGTAACCATGATGGTGTCCTACATTTACAAGCCCAAGACGTATGATCTCTCGCCCTTAACACAGTTCCTGGCAGATTACATTGACGTGGTTGCCAACAAGTACCCGTTCTGGAACAGAAGTCTGGGTGCCGATCATTTCATGCTGTCATGCCACGACTGGGTATGTACGAATTCCGTTTTATCTTCCTGGGTGGCATCTTATTTTTAGTTTTCTTTGTTTATTTTGTGAAAGAGAAACCAAATCTTGATCTCCATACTGCTTGGAGATTTCTCAGTTAAATGCACTACAAATTGAATTTTGGAGTTTTGATAGACTCCCAACAGTCTACTTCTAGACCAGAGCTCCACTCACATTTTAACCAGCCATGTACTAAAATCCCACCACCCCAAGTGCAAGGACTTGCATTTGAATGTGGCAACACGGGAAGGTTCCCATGTTCCATAAATGTTCCAGGCTCAGCTAGCACTCAATCTCATGCCAAACTTGATGACGCTATCGTGACCTAGTCCTCTTGATATGACACAAGGCTAGGGTCTATGCACACACGAGGGTTTGTAAAAATCATGTCTTCTGATAAAGAATCTTTGGAGTAATCAACAAGTTGTAAATTGTCTTCCATTTTCCACTAAGGCACAGCTAGAGCCTTGCCACTTGTCACTGGACCCCTTCTAAACCCCCTGCAAAAACCCTCCTCATTGCCTCCCCCAAGTCTGTTTACTATCGAATTAGTTCATGTTTGTGTATGTAAACATATTTTCATTTTAGGATGGGCAGGGAACAAAGATAGTATTAAGTATGGTTTTTGATCCTTCTCCAACCAAAAATACAGTGTTTTGAATGAGCTCATGTTTTTTAATGTAAACATAAATTCATTTTAGGATGGGCGGGGAACAGAGACAGTATTAAGTATGGTTTTGTCTGGTAAGGCCATTTTTATTTCCTTTTTCTTATTTCTAAGATTATCATTGATATTGTTGTGGAATAGGGAAATCACCTAGAAAGATATGCTTGTTAGATGATACTGTTGACATGCAAGCATTAGTAGTAGTAGTCCCAAAAATTCTGATTGCATTGCATGCTTTTGTTCGGGGTATATGCAGGCACCGGTTGCATCTACTGGAAATCCATTTTTGTACAATAATTCAATTCGTGTTCTGTGCAATGCCAATGCTTCAGAAGGATTCAAACCGACAAAAGATGTAACACTTCCAGAGATGAATTTGCTAACAGGTCTAATGACTGGCTTGGTTGGCGGTCTTTCTGCTCTAGAGAGGCCTATTTTTGCATTCTTTGCAGGCGGAAACCATGGACCTGTGAGACCCATATTGTTTAAGCATTGGAAAGAGGGTACTGATGTTGATATACATGTCAGTGAACGTGTCCCCAAGGGATTGTCTTATCATGAGTTTTTGAAGAAGAGCAGATATTGCCTGTGCCCAAGTGGATATGAAGTGGCCAGCCCTCGAATTGTGGAGTCAATTTACAGTGAATGTGTGCCCGTCATAATTTCAAAAAACTATGTTCTTCCCTTCAGTGACGTGCTAAATTGGACAAGTTTCTCTGTTCAGGTTCCCTTGTCTGAAATACCAAATCTCAAGACCATACTCCAATCCATTCCTGTAGATAAGTATGTCCAGATGCAAAGAAGAGTCAAGCAAGTTCAGAAACATTTTCTTATAAACCAGCCTCCAAAGCCTTATGACTTGTTCCACATGATTCTTCACTCCATATGGCTGAGGAGGCTAAACATTCAAATTAGTTAGCACATAAAAAGATCCCCTTCCCTGTACGTACACATTTCCCCAGAATTCCCACCGCCAACTTCCTCACTTTCTGTTTTCATTACATTGATTAGCCACTAGCAAATAATTTCCAGCTTAACAGTTAGTGATTGATTGTTTTGTTGATACCAGCGTTGCACTGATACTTATTCTGGTAAGATAGATCAGTTTCCAATCCATCTATCTTTCTAAGCATACGCCCGATATGCCAGTTTAAGAACAGTTTTTGCTGTCAGACCTCCATGGATTTGCAATGATTATACAGACAGATAGACACAGTATAGAGATAGAACTTGTTGTTGTATAAAAGTCATCTCCATGAATTGAATTGAATTTGGACTGTTTGGTTGGTGCAAGTCCTTGAGAGTCCCCTGGTGTTAGTGGAATGGAAAGGATGCTTTGTTTTCTATCATTTCTTCCTTGTTAAGGGAAGTAAGCAGACACTCTTTCTCGGGTTATGCACTTGCAAGGACCACACCACACTAATGACACTTGCAAGTACTGTGTTATGCATGGTAGAAGCCAACAGCTGAAAGCACATCTTGTGCTTCGCTGTAACTAATGACCACCCCAAAGGAAGGAAGCTTTATAATTATTATTTACCCCAAAGGAAGGAAGCTTTATTAATATTATTTTAGCTAGTAAGCCTTGCTAATTGCGCCCATGGGTTTGGGTACATGTATGTCTCTGTCTTGTAACAAGAAAAAGCCAAGGCAGTGCTTTTCGTTAAGCTCCGATATGTCAAGAAATGTATCTCCTTTGCTTTGAATTTTACAAATTAACTGAAAAACAGTAATATTTTATTATTATTCAATACACCATCAATTTCCATTTTCTATTTTTCTGCCTGTGTGAATGTGAATACTATGTGAAATGAGATACTCTATTAATTATGATCACTAAACAGAATTGTCTCTACTTTTGGTAGGTGATAGATGTCAGGCTCATAATCTCTGCCAAAGGGTGTTTTTATGTTTGTTTTTATCTTTTTTTTAAAATCTCATTCTGTTTCTTAACCTTTAAAGGAATTGGATCAATCTTAGAACCTACTGCTTAATCACTGCATTAATAACTGCATAGCAAGTATTTACGATGCAACTTTTATTTAAGTGTAGTAGATATCAAACACTCTCCAATTATATGAAACCTCTGTTTAGAGTGTAGCAGCGACATCCCAGTTCAAACAATAAACTTAATGGAAACCAAAGAGTGTTATATACTTAGTAGAATACCTTCCAAACCAAAGAGTGTTATATACTTAGTAGAATACCATTCCCTAAATGGAGATGGGATGACCTTACAAAGATTACAATACTAATAACAAATTTACTGGGCAGTCCACGAAGCCAACTATCGACTGTCTGTAAACGTTCCTAATAATATTGTCTCAGTAGCTCATTTTTTTGGTCTTATGATATATCTAATATAACATTGTCTATAACTCATTTTGGTCTTAGAATATCTCTAATATAATAATGTCTGTAACTCATTTTTGGTCTTATAATATCTCTAACATAATAATGTCTATAAGCATCAGCCAGATATCAACACAATGTGCAGACAGACAAGTATATTATGGACTTTCGAGTCCAAATATATTTATGATGTGCATACTAACGAGTATAGTATTGACTTTCTATTCGTTCAACCATAAATTTTCCCTTGAGCTTTTAAATACCTTCATTATGCACTTTCTATAGGCAAAATCTCAAACAGTCCCAACATTTAGGTGCCCCAAACGTGCCCTCCAGAAGGGGTTCGCAGCCCCCTCTTGATCCTGAAGATTTGGATTTCCAGGCCATGTTCTTCGCTTATGTTAAGACATTCAAGTTGCAGCCGACAATATTTGTGAAGAGGTTAGAGAAAATTCAAAAAGCTTAGTTACCTCCTACCTCGTTAAGACGTAAAACTTTGGCCTTTGCAAATTCTGGCCTTGTTGGCCAGTTCACTGGGATATGGCCCTCACCCAAAACAATGGAAACTTGGTTTCAGAATACTTGGAAGCTTTATATTAAAGGACAATTGCATGATTTCTTTTGTGGTATAGGGTTTTATGCTTTTCTCTTTGAAACCAAAGAAGATCAGGACCTAATCTTTCGAAGTGGATCGTATTTTTTAGGAACCAGAGGGATGTATTTGAATAATTGGTCTCCTGAATTCAGTCCAGAAAATGATGTTCCTTCATCCGTTCTTGTTTGGGTGTGGCTTCCCCATATTCCTCTTCATTGTTGGAGTGATGATGGTCTTTGCTACATCGGAAATACTCTAGGGTGCTACATTGATCGAGACGAACCTAGAGAAAATATGTTTTCATGCACTCATATTTGTGTTGAGGTCATCTTGAGAAGGGTTTGCCTAAAGCAGTTTTGATAACCCTAGACAACTGGCAGAATATTCAGCAACTAGACTATAACCATACTCAGGATGGTGGGTGTTTCTGACAAACTCCTTACAAAGTGGATCTCATGGATATATATGCCCCTGCAATGAGGATCTCATAGAACAATGTGCTAGAATGGGTTTTCCTCTCCAAAAACATGCAAGGACAAGTGCAAGTATATGTCAAGTGTAACCTCTTCCCTTGGTGCTCCCTTCAAGAATGTCATCTTCCAATGATGTACATTAAAATAACAATAAAGGACCAAGTCAATGGGATCGCTCCTCAAGATGTGGTTCGACCTTTCCTTGGGGATAACAAAACCAACAAAACCAAGCCAAGTGTCTTCATGTAATGCATGGTGCTCTCCTAAAACATCTAATGGTGTGAAATGCCTCCAAATATGTAACTTATGCCTTGGGTTATGTGAAATGTCTCAAAGTAAGAAAATACATCATCATATGTAGATGGCACCTTAAAATGTGAATTACTGCCACATGTGCAACAATGCTTCCAAAAATGTGAACTCAACCATAGAGTGTGCCTCAAAAGACGTGAGCACCATAATATGTGATAGCATTCATGAACAAGTCTGTGTTAGCATTCATGAACATGTAGATCTCTATCTCTCCCAAGCCTTATGAACAAGTCTGTGTTAGCATTCATGACTTATATGAAGCGTCCTAAGCTCACATCCTTATCATTGTATGGTTGATGAGAATTGATCTGTAAACTTCTGTGGATATTCCACTAGAACAATTCGTCACAACAAATCTGATAAATAGCTGAAATATTTATTATTAAGGTTACTTTTCCTTTAGATTTCCAGAATATTTAGTTACTGATTTCTTTGCTTATGCATGAAATAGATAAAATACGGAAAATAGAGAACAGTAAAATACAATCACACCATCAACAAATAAACATAAGATATGACTTATGAAACCAAATATGGGAGAAAACTTAGCTAGAAGGTGAGGTTGCTTTGCTCTCTTTTCTCTGGTATAGAAATGATGCAAGTGCAAATATAGAGGCACTCTCTCTTTAGTTGCTTTGACATGTGGCCTGTATCACTACTACACAATCTCTACTCCTCTGTTATACTCACGGAATGTGATGTCCCGTTCCCAAGAATAGCCTCAGCAGGGAGTGATTTAGTAGTCTATCTGTTCACGTAGACTATAGTCAGGCACAAACAGGGATCAAAGGGAGAAATAAGGGTGAAAAAATGGCTAAATGATGAATTAAGCCAAAAAACATAGGAAAAGTCACTTAATCTAAAGTCAATGGAGAAATAGAAGAAAAAGGGGTTTTAGGGGACTTAATTAATTAATCATACTTGACTTAGGAATAAATCGCCTAGATTAAGTGATGTCAACAAAAAATTAGATCGATGGAGGTATAAGAAGAGGAATTCGACCCAATTCCTCATTATCTGTTATCCACAATTTTGGTCATTGTGATGATGTCATGATGATGTTATGATGATAGCAAATTGAATATATTAATTTTCTTGTACTTTGATTGGTTTGTACTATTGTGATTGAACAACACAAGAGCATCGAAGAAGAGCGAGGAACAACAGAGATTTAAGGAAATCATTCATAAGGTATGTTCACCATCCATTTCTCTTAGTTCATTCAATAGTCTATATCTAGGGAAAGAGTAGTATTCTGTCTTGTTTTGTTCTAGGGAGATTGGTCTGTGTCCGCACTCACGAATTTATCCTATAACATTATCATTGATTTGTGAATTGAGAAACAGGTTCCAGAGGAGGAATTCAACTTCAACAGTTGTTTTGTGGATTTATGGAGGAAACCACCACCGTAGATTCGTTTCAGTGTTGGAAGACACACCCTATCCCATTGGAAGTACCATCAAGGTCTTTCACTATGTTAGATTAGTGTTCTACAGACCCAGTTTAGTCAGTGTGCATTACAGCCAATGAGGGCGCAGGGGTTTGAGAGACATTTTTGTGTAGTTGGACGAGACCAGAGCAGATCTCACCAAATCCTTCCGACCTAGTTGAGAGAGTCAGGGTGCTTCTTTTGAGCCATTATTCATCATATTTCGATGGAGGAATCCACCAGTGTGCATCATTCATCCAGGAAGTGCGCAACACTTGGGGAGGTACATTCAGGGTTCTAGAGAGCTCACCATATCAGATCCAGGGAAACCCTTCTAACCCATTACAAAGGAGGCTAGGGTGCTCATTTCGAGACATATACGACCAGATTTCGATAGGAAAATCAATAGTGCGCAACAATTGTCCAGGAGGGGCACAAATCCCCAGGGGTTCTCATCCAGGGTCCATTCAGATCAACAGAGGGCCAATCTTCAGTTTGCGAGTTTCTCGGAGGATCTTAGAGGTTAGGGTTCACATTTTGGGGCAGATTCTAGGCTGATCAGACGAGTGTAACCACCAGGGAGAATATCTTAGTCATTTTCAGCAGTTTCCATGAGCTTCCGGAGTTGCATGTAGCAGATCTATCCATGCATGCTGCAGATCCATCCACCCCTTCTGATTATGGGTATTTCATGATTGTTTTGCATTGTATTCCAATGATGATCCATGAGATCTATTTGATGATTAGTTTCTCTACTTTTCGCATGCCAGTTGTATTTCCTGCTATTTCACATAATACACATTATTGAGTTGTGTTGGTTCTCTATTATTCACATGCATGATATAATTGTAGAACACTTATTCTATCTAAACAAACACATGCAAAAACACCACGCATGTTAAGAAAAATACACTAAACGCATCCAAAAACCCCTCGAGTATCAAATTCGAGAGCGTAAACACCAGTTTCAGTAGATAATATCCAAATTCACCGGATTTGGGATATTTCATTGGTATTAGAGCCTTCTTCATGCCAGCCTGTGAAGAAGCACTTATCTCATGATCACATGATTCTGGGAATAGATGCAGAATACCCAGAGGGTCGAGGTCATATTGGGGACCAGTACATTCAGTACCATAGGGGTCATAGAAGAGACAGAAGAGACGTGAACAGGAGGGACTACACTCCCTTCCATACTTAGTTAGATACAGAGTCAAAGGCAGAGGATAGGGATCATATCAGTTCTGATACAGAGGCATATATAGAGAGGATTATGGGTGACATGCGTGAGACACCAGAGGGCAAGGGAAAAGGCCCCGAGGCACCACATGACAATACACTGACCATCTTGAATGACCTAGCTAGAGGGGAGTAGGATATGATGAATTCCATAACACAAATGGCCATCAGTACATAGAGGATCCAACACAGTGTGAGCACTATGGGTGCCAATGCGGCAAGAGGAGTGAGTGGTTTAGGAGGACACCAGGGAGGTGGTGCGAATGGTTCCAGTGGATCTCAGGGCGGAGCGATTGGGAATCACTCACCTATCCCTTCCTATAAATCACACCCAGGAGGATTCCTCAACCTCTATATCCACAGTTCTAGGGGGGAAACAGTTGGGACAACCAAGGAAGATAGGAGGACAGCCAGGATAGGGGTAGGTAGGGCCACGAGACCCATTTGCAGAGTATAGGAGAGACTATTTGGCATTAGGGCTAGAACAAGCCCAGGTATGCACAGAGGGGCAATGCGCAGACTTAGAACATGGAATTTATAAAGAAGGTGGGAAAGTTGAATATTTCTACTTTCGACAGGTTAGCTCGATGCTCAGCTCAGGCATGGGTACATAGGCTTGACACATATTTCAAGCTCAACCCAATGATGGAATCAGAAGTTGTTAGCTTCGCTACCTTGTACTTGGAGGGGAACTCCCACGAGTGGTGGTATCATGGACTGGTGACCTTGGGTCACAACCATATTACATCATATTTGGAGTTCACCCAGAGGTTGATGGAGAGGTTTGATAGGAGGGATCCAGAACTCCATTTCAGGAATCTGACATAGTTGAGATAGACATGGTTAGTCGAGGCATTTATCACAGAGTTTTAGCGGAAGGCAGTGGTTGTATCAGATATTTTAGAGCACAGGTTGGTGGTGTTGTTCACCGAGGCGTTGATGGAGCCATTGAGGGGATGGGTTAAGGCTTTCAAGCCTCACACCCTATAGGAGACCATTGTGTGCACTAGATACATGGGGGACTCACTACTGAAACCCAAAACCTTTACCAAACCCTTTGTGCCACAGAGAGACAAGGATCAAAAGAATCCTCAGAGGGATTGGAAGGGTAAGCCCAAGATGAATGATGATACTAGACGGGAATTGATGAGGAAGAAGCTTTGCTTCTCTTGCAGAGACCCTTGGGTCCCAGGGCATCGATGCATGGGAAAGGGGTAGATCCACTACATTTAGGTAGAATCAGGCAGTGAGGAGGAGGAGGAGGAGATTAAATCACAAGCAGACAACGACTCAGAGGATGAGCCTACACAGGAGCCAGAGAGGCCTCCAAAGAAACCTCAGCCACAGGTAGAAGCACAACCAAAGGGGGAGACAAAACCTCATAGAGAGGTGAAAGGGGGAACCATACCGACCCTTTCAAGAGTACCCAGGTACAACAATGTCAGGCTTAAGGGACTTGTTATCCCCTATCCTAAGGATAACTAAGGAAATTATGTCTCGAGGCCCACAGGTCCTAGACATGGAG
>CBVK0104165227.1:0-18785 GCA_900067695.1 Picea abies
TTTCCGCATTTATTTTATTTTATTGCTCCATGATCCTATTTTTCTAACAATGGATACATTGGCATTATGACTTTACATAGCTCATTTTTCATCCAGTGTAGCGTAGAATAGTAGGATAGAGTAGGCTAATGTCTTTTCTTCGCATATTATTAGCTTTGCTTTCTATTTTTTTAATAAGTTTTTTGTTTGCCCTTTTTTTTCTTGTCAGTTGATCTGTACATGAAATTCTCATCAAAGGTGGAAATAAATATAAGGATTACCCACTAATTTTTCCCTTGAACGGATTTTTGAATTTAATTTTGATATGGGAAAAATTGTTTATTTCAACCGGATTTTTGAATTTAATTTTGATATGGGAAAAATTGTTTATTTCAATCTCAAAAACAAAAAATCATATGCGCTGGTGTAAATTTTAGATCATTGAATCTATGCATGTTCATCATGCCAAATCTTTTTCAAGTGTTTTTCATCTTACAAGTGGGTATTTTAAATAAAGGATGTTATTTAGTCCCTCTTGTGGTGAAAATGGGCACTCATGTTTGTCCCATATTCATGTCTACATGATTATAATTGGAAAACTTGCTTGATTGAGATTATTTTGAGTTTTTGGCTTACTGTCCCATACACAATGAATGGAAATATTGACTGTTAAATTTTACCCATCTGAAATTAAGCCCACTCCAATTCCTTATAATCTCTTTTGACAATTATTTTACCGTGGTTTTGGATTTATCCACATGGTTGCTTGTGCATTGATTGTTTTTCTTTGGTTACTTTTATCCAACAAAATTTCATGTATAGACTTTTCTTAGCATAGTGAGCTTAAATTTTTTTATTTCTTTTGAGTTATTTTATTTCAGTACTTTTAGTTTTAATTTTTGGGCATTGGTTGCACATATCTTATGCTCTATTCAATTGGTCTTTGAAGGATGAGTTTGATCATTAATCTCACGACCTACTTAATTCACTTTTCCTTTTATACGCAACAGAGAGTGATATTTTTCAGGCTGTCTGGGAACATGTTTGGACATTGTGGACAACACTATTCTATAAATCTATCTATTGAAAACTTTGTCAGAAATTTCCTGGAATCGATCATTTTATTCATCAATTTCATGGCTGATTGAAAATTTAATCCTAGTCCCATCGATCATGATGATTTCAATCCTAATATTTTCTTGGAAGGTATCTCTCTATCCTTTGTATTTGCTAATTTTGTGTCACTCATTCTTGTAATAAGATTAATTGATCTTCTTTTTTTATTATGGTTGAGTAATACACACTTATCTCAATGTTGAAGCCATTCAAATGCTTGGGAGTTGTAAANNACTTATCTCAATGTTGAAGCCATTCAAATGCTTGGGAGTTGTAAATACCTCGACGGTAAATCTCTATGCAACTTCTAAGATTCTAAATTTCGAGTTATCAACATTTGTTTCCATCTTAGCCATGATAATAAGTTTCAAGATAAGAATTTCTTGTGGGATGTAACTCATCAATCTATTGGGCCCCATAGTCTTCAACATTCCTTGAACCAAAACTTAGTTGATTCATAACTTGAGAAGATATGCATGTTTGGGTCATCTTGGAACATCTTTTATTGGATCCATCTTACTCATGAGCTTGTTGATTTTGTTTTCTAGATTATATGTCTCATTCTTTTGAACTGAAAACCTATCTAGTAGAGAGACAAGCTACATTATCTTCTCTTCCATTTCATTTTCTTCATATTCTATGATATATGTAAGCTCAAGGAAGTGAAATTTATGGTTTCTCTACTTGGAACACTCTTGGGGATTTGAGGATATCGATTTTATGGATTTTCCCATCATGACAAACATCAATTTATTGCCAGTTAGAAATCAGATATTACTCACTTAATTCATTTATGATTTCTAATTCCATCTTTCATTTATAATGGGAGAGTCAATCCATCTAAGTTGTGATCTAATATTACTTGAAACTTTCTAGAGTTTCTTAATTATTATCATTTCCACAATGATTTCCTCTTACCTTTCACAAGATCGAAGATGATCATATAGATGTTTCACATTATTATCATTAATGACGAGAGGAAATAAATACCGTGGCTTGCAAGGATGATGATTTTGAATCAATTTTTAATTATCTTGTAAGCATGGCAAATGACTTTTTGATGGGAAAACATATTTAGACCATGAATGGAATTAAATTTTTATGGTTCTATTTGTGTAATTTGATTAATTATGTTTGTAGGAACAAGATGAGGTATCTAAGGGGTCCAAATCTCACAACAATCAATGACACTAAGTATTTTGTCAAAGGGAATATTGTGGGAAAACACATAATGACTATTTCTTAGGAAGAAGGTTGTGACATTTCACTGAATGGACGAAAAATGAACACTTGAATGATTGCATTGGCATTTGCATAATTTTATGACAGTCAATATAGTTCAATTTTACATTAGCTTGGCATGCTTTGCTTAGGATTAGTTTAAGTTTGATCTTTATTTTTCTTTTAATCGAATTTCATCTCAATAAGTTAGTCATTTAGGGGAAGAGTTCTTCACAAACTGTCTAATAGCTAATCATACCACTCTCTTTTGTTATGCAGGTTGGGAAATGGCATGTGCAATCAACAACTCAGGTGTTTTTCTCTTAAAGTGAAAGCAACTTATGGAAGTGTTAATTTGAACTTGGTTGCTCATATTCCTTTACAACTTTTTTTTTAATCAACCAATATTTCCACCAACTCAACAACTGATAAAAAATATAGTCTCATTCATGTATTCACATATTGGTTTTTGTCTAATTGATATTTGGAGTTTTTTTCATTCCATCGTGATTATTTCCATAACCTCCATAACTATAATATTTCCTCTTCGCCTTATCAAATTGAATTGTTTGAATCTATGGAATTAATAATATCGTGTATGGCAGAGAGGAAGTGATACTTTGGTGAAATATATTCCATGTATTTTTTTATGTTAAAAAGTTCATTATTTTCAAGTATGCAAAGGACCTATTCATGTCAAGAAATCTCGAAAGGTTATGGGTTTATGGAATGTTTCATGTAACTGAATTTTTGAAAATCTATTTTGACTAAATTTATCCATTAACCATTTTTTCTAGATTCCCATAAGCTTGTTTTGTTGCACTAAATGAAAATAAAATTGTATGTGGCAGTTGGATTGGAGGATTGTGTTGTGAATTTTTTCACTAGATTATCAATTCACATAATCTTGCTTGTTCTTCATTTCAGATCTTTACCCTGGGAATTTTTTGATTAGGCTTGATGTTAAATGGTTAACAATGTTTGACTAATTATTTCCCTTGGATTACTTTCCAAGCTTTCACTGAAAACACTTTCATTGTTGTTGCCCTAGATTTATTACTTGTTGTTGGATTCTCTTCTTATGTTTCAACCAGTTTTCATTCGTTTTGATGACTGAATTTCTAGCTTTAAGATCCATTTAGCTTAGTTCTCTTTTCAATAATTAGCTTTAGTTTTAGTGTTTGCTTTCTAGTTGTACATCTTTCTTTCATAATTTGATTTGAATGTTGGTATGTTCCCTGAGCTAATTTGACTTCATAGTATGCCTTGAGGATTACTCTTTAAAACTTGAGGGAGGGGTTGGTTCGATTTTGGGCACATGTTGAAGAATTTACTTTTTTTACCAATCATGAGATGCATGGGATGCTCTATCTAAATTAACATTCATGAAATTCTTACCTGCAAGTACGGACTGATAGTTGTGGTGGAACACATGTCCCTATTGAGCATACTATGATAATTCATAAGTATAGGAAAGTGTTTGTCTACCCTTTTCTTTGAGTTCCATCCACTTCATATTAATAAGATGGGAAATACTATGATGGTTTTTGGAGAGACATGTGGGTTAAACTAAAATGCATGACATCTACTCAGCAAATCAAAGCAACTCGTGTATCACCCCACTTCCTTTACACCCTATGTGCATATGCATATCTATATATAAATCTAAAAGGTGAACATATTTTGAAATAAAAAGGAAGTTGGAAGTACAAGTTAACTCGTCGGGGCTATGGATGCCTACTAGCAACGGGGCTATGATTTTATGGTACCAAGGAAACTTTTCTAGGGCTATGGATGCTTTTTGGCAAAGAAACAATGCTAGGAAAAGAGAGATGAGGAACACACTTATGCAGATGTTTTCTTGTTATAAAAAAGTGAGACCCGTGGTTGAAGCAAAACCAATATGAAGTGTGTATCCAGTAAAATAATTTACCTCATTATTTGGCTCTTTGAAAAGGGTGTGTTAGATTACAAATACTGGAAATATTGGATTATATCTTTAAAAAATTTGGCATCATTGTGGTACCCATGATTATTGGAAAATTGTCTATAGTTTGTTCAAATTATCTTCAAAATTCATATCTGAAGTAAAGGCCCTAGACTTCTAATGATAGAGATAATTGGTTCTTCTAGTGTGTCACCATTTGTTGAGCTCACAACAACCCCCCATTTACTTTTTCTTTTACAATCAAAATGAAAGGGCCTACTAAAATGAAACATCCCTGATGCCTAATCTTCTATTGCTTAAACCTAATGCTAACTCTTTATCTTCCTTGAGGGATTTGGGGGTTTGATCTTGACTGATGGTTGTCTTGAATGAGTTTGTTGTTGAATGTTTTCTTAATGGTCTCCAACTATGCATATTCCTACTTACGTGTTGTGCTTCATGTCTTCATCTTTATGATTTTGCATGTGGATCCTACTCTTTTGTTTCGAACTCTAAGTCTAAATCGCAAAATCATTGATCCTTATTTTGAGTTGAGACTTAGCACATGCATTTTTTAGAACACTTATCTACATCCACCATGATTATCATTGAATAGACCCAACACATATTTATAAATTTGCTTGAAGGCGGGGAATATAATATTTATGGCATATTGGCAAGTCTCATTTTAATCTCATGATTGATCTCATTTTTATTTTTTGCAGGAGCAGGTTTGCAAATCCACTTCATTCACATGACCGCTTCAACATTAATATGCATGTGGGGGAATCCCTTGATATTTATCCAGAACCTTGATCTTGATCCTTACTAGGATTTCCTTTATCGGGAATCAAATTACCTTGGCTTACATTTTCCCTAAGGTTTGAAGCTCCCAAGGCTATTGGATCCACTTTTCCCACATGCATGTCCCTAAGCCTCTTCAGATTGATCTCTACCAGATTACTTTTTCGATCTTCCCTCTTGCCAAAACCCAAGCCAAAATCCCATTGATTTTTTTGGTTATAGGTCCTTGTTGTGTATCATGAATGCTCGCTATATGTCGCAATTAGTATCATGCATTGTGGCCTAGCGTAAGAACCTATTCCTTGATATGATCATATTCCCTACCTTTGCGATCTTAGCAGCTCTTCCCTCTGAGATGTTCATCTTGACTATATTGAGTTGTATTGTGTACTTGGTCAGCGTTGATCTCCTTTTACCATTCATCACTACTTGTGATGTTGATTTGTCGCAGATGTATCATCTTCTTCCCCTTGGTCACTTTCCATTCATCGCACCCAAATCTGAGTGTTCTTGATTGTCATATGACCTAGCTACTCGCCTTGACACTTGGTTACTTGAAACCTACCTCATATACCTTGCTCCTAATTTTGGGCCCCTAGCTGAACAACTTTCACTGGCAGAACCCTGACTAGTGGAACCATGGTGGGCATGGAACCCTCACTTGTGTGTAACTTGGCCTAATTTTCTAATTTGTATTTGTAGTTCCTTTAATTCTTAGTGGTAATCAAGCCCACATATTGGTTGAAAACGCTACAACAAACTAGAGTAGGTCTAGTTGGGACCTACCATCGGGCATTCTCCCTTACCTGCAGTAGGTCTAGTTGGGACCTACCATCGGGCATTCTCCCTTACCTGCTTGATAGACCATTTGGACCCATCAACACTAGGCTATAGCTCTCAAACTAGAAGGTATGTTGCATCTTGCAACATTTTTTATCCTACGAATGAATTAGCAGGTTAGCTAGCTAGAGAGATATATGATCCAGACAGTGTCAAATGGATCCACTAGATAAATAATAGGGTTTAGTATATTAGGTACATTCTCTATCTAGTCTAATTAGGCTAAGCACCCACCTTACCAAATCTCCTCTCTGAGGCTTAATTACCACCATAATGACCAACCCTTACCTTATTCAATCATGCCAAATAATGACATCCATCCTTCATAATGGCTACTCATTGAATTACTAATTGAATCCAATGAATATTTCCCCCCAAATGCATATCCTCACCATCTAATGACATTACCAATGAATGAATTGGAAGCTCTATTAGGAAGGAAATATTGGGCAAGACCCGTCGGTTCAATCCGAAATCATAGCATAACGACGTTGACTTCCTCATTGAATTTCATTGAATTCCACCTTAAATTCTTGTTGCGTCCCTTAGGGAATAGGCCAAGGCCTAGCTACATACAATGGATAGATACAGTCCTATGGAATAATCATGTGTTGTAAATGAGAATTATTGTACATAGACATGGATGAATTGCTTGAAATGTGTCCTGACATACACATGTGTGTTGCCATTTTCTAGAGAGAGAAAGAATCACATTTAATGACATGCAGTAATGAGTGAAAGTGCCACGTGTAAGAGGGTTGTGAACAAGAGAATAATTGTAAGGAACGATACTAAAATAATAAGAGGCACAGTGGAAGTGAAATTTGTTCATATTTCAAATCCAACTTATTCATCTGTACCGACTTTGTATTCCACGTGTGGCCTAATTCTTCCATGCCCAGACCATTGTGCCAAGTGTTTGAAAAAAATATTATTTTAAAAAAAAACATATTTAGATTTATTCTTTGAACCAAATCTTTTTACACGTATTTATTTATTTCCTTATGATTTTTTATTCTTATTAAATATGGATTCCTAAAACTTTTACAATTGGGAACTCCCATGGTATAACTCAACCAAAAGCAAAGAACCTTCAATATCAAAGGAATATGTGTACATTAATCGGTATCTGGAAGCCAAGATGTGTGCTACCTCATATGGTTCTGAGTTCCAATCATGTTGCTAATAGCTATGGTGGCCTTGGTGGAAAATGCACATGTTGGTGGCTATGTTGGTAAAAATAGATTAACATCTTTTAAAGCACCAAGGTAGGAATTCATGTAGAAAGTTGTTAGGAGGCCTAGGATGTAGCACTGGTATGAGTAGTGCCCCCTTCCTATCAAAATTAGATTGTTACAAATCATGAAATTTTCAATATTGTGCAAGCAACAAAAATCCATTCTAAAAGAGTCATCAACCTAGGAAATGGCTACTAAAAAACAAGTTCAATAATTCATTACATGAATAGTATTTCAAAAATTAGATTGTTGCAAATCATGAAATTTTCAATATTATGCAAGCAACAAAAATCCATTCTAAAAGAGTCATCAACCTAGGAAATGGCTACTAAAAAACAAGTTCAATAATTCATTACATGAATAGTATTTTATTAAACATGTACACACTTACATTGCATAGGAAAGGCTAAGTAGGTGCATTGTTTTACCACTTACATGCATCTACAAGAAGCTTCTTTTGTTTGGTCTCCATTGTTTCTGTCTTCATTTTGGCACCAAAGTGGTTAGGTGCAACGAAAGGAATAAAGTACTATGGAGTCTTTTTTGTAGTACAGAGGTTGTGAAGTTTGACCTAACTTGCAGGTAAGGTGGTGTAAGGAGGTGGCAATACAATGCCACACTTGATATTAGGCTATTGAAGAAATAAAAACCTATGGTTTCTTGTAAATTAATTAATCTATCTACTTTATACTAATTCATTGTAAATTTCAACAGACCTTGAACTTTCCCAAGTGTTTTTTTTTGTTATTTCCTAATCTTATTTTACTTCAATCATTTAATTCATTTAATAATAATAATAATATAATAAATATTCAACAACAATACATCATTAATCTTGAATTGAACTTTCCCAAGTGTTTTTTTGTTATTTCCTAATCTATTTTACTTCAATCATTTAATTCATTTAATAATAATAATAATAAAATAAATATTCAACAACAATACATCATTAATCTTGAATTATTGCATAAATTACAAATGTAGCTTTCCATTTGATAAGTGTTGTTATCTTGTAGCTTTGTGTAGCTTCGCAGTTTCACTATAGAATGTTAGCTTTAAAGGATTCTTGATTTGCAAGACAAAACGTTTGTTGAGACTTATGATCTGCAGGACATATTTTCTCATGCAATGATTCATTGTCCTTAGAGCTTGGAATGGACAAGGCTTCTAATGTAAACTGTAGGAAATATTTCATGGGGCATCATAAGAGTGATCTTCCTTGGTATACACTTCCTTAGAAGATTTGTTGCCAATAACAAATAGGGAGTTGGGATGAAAATGTCCATAACTAGAGTATAGCCCAAAAGTGGACAATTCAAGCATAATAGTAGTGGGAGTCAAACCTAGTGATGTGATGGTTGCCATCCCACCAAATCGCGGGCTCAAAGTGTCCTACAAAAATTGAGATACGTGCAATCATTTTTTATTGCTTTGCACTCAATACTACTAATATTTCTTCGGGAATAATTTTGACTAAACAAGTTCTTTAATAGATTGTAATGTTCTTATTTCCTTCCACAAAATACTCCACATTGTCAACATATAAAACTTCACGTTCATATTTGGTTTTGGTACAATTTAGAAAAAATGGTATTAGAAACATCCCATTTGAAAAAATACGTAAGTATACATCACACTAATTAAAAAAAAACATACAAATTATTCAAAATTTGAGAAACCTCGTGTATGTTCTCTCAAATGATAGGTGTGGAATTGTTAGAATTACCAATTTGAGTTTGAAACCTCATGTATGTTCTCTCAAATGATAGGTATGGAATTGTTAGAATTATCAATTTGAGTTTGAAATCTCTATAGGCCATTTTGGTTGTATGACTAGACAATAGAGAGAACTGTGCATAAGCAAAAAAAAACATATATTATACTTGATTTTCTAGTGTTCTTCACATGAGCTGATAATAAAAAGTAGAATTGGTTTAGTGAAAATAAAAAAGGGCTTCAAATAGTAACAAAGAAGCTTATTGTGTAAGAATTACAAAACAAAAAAAATGTTCATAACTCTACCTCATTGATGGTGGTTAGTTTCTTGATCTCTATATATATTATATGGTACAGGATATGGATCTTAATGAGATGTCAGTGGTGAATCTAGAGTATTGAAGAACAACAATAAGCTTTGGTAAGCAAGATTATGAAGATTTTAAAACTCCCTCTTGCGATATTTCATTTCCTTTTTTCCATCTCCAAGTGCTCTTGTTATTGCAACATGTACTTGTGCCTCCATCTATAAGACAAAAGAGTAGTAAAAGCAGTGAGAGTCGACATAGAAAAGCAATGACAATGATAGTCCTTTTATATCAAAGATGCAATGAGTTGCCACTGCTACAAGCTACCACTATCATTGTCTTGTGTAGTAAAATTGATAAGTATGCCAGATGAATTAATAAGGATGTCATATAAAATTGTATACAGTTGTTTAAGAATTTTTTAGAATCGATTATTTTGAAATTATGTTTTCCATATACACAAGGGAGAATCAAGTCTCGTCATAATCTTTACACTAATAAAAAAATTTCAAAAATTCATTTTATTTTTCAAACAAATAGTTTAAATAAAAAAATATTAACAAAGCAAAATCAAAATCAAAATCAAGATGAATTGATAAAAAATCAAAGTAGTTTAAGTCGCGACCTATAACTATAGTTATAAGTTGTGAGGAATGATTGTTATCCTCCCCACCTGGACTCAATTCTTATAATGACATGAATAAAAGCTCATAAATAAGTATGTTGTAATGGCTTCGAACCTATATGTACTGGAAAATTATCTTTGATTCTTAATTGAATAGCAAGGCAATTGCTATTTTTAAAGGAAAAATATTCCTTCATGTGAAAAAAAAAAAAAAAAAAAAAAAAAAACTATAATCGTCGTATAGTCGTGTGGAAGCATATAACTATAATTGTAGTCGTGTTTTGAAATTTTTGCATATGGCATTCATGGGCTCGTTGTCTTAATCCCCCTCCGTTTTGTCCAGTCCCAATGCCACCCTCTCCGTTTTGTCCAGTCCCAATGCCACCCTCTCTCGTAGCTTGGGGCCACCACCAAAATATGCACACTATTTTATGTTTTAAATTGTCTTTTCTTGGTTTGATTTGAAAGAGTTTTAATTATTGAAAGTGCATATCTAAATTAAATAGGACTCTACCTTTGAAAGGAAAGGGCAACCTAAAAGAACGGTGCATGCCTCCATCAAAGGTGTTTAATAGCTACGCTTATAAAGCTAAATCTTTAATGGATGGTTGTTAATTAGTGTAACTAATACTATTCTTACTTTTTAGTTATTAGTCATTATTATCGAAAGTCAGAGATAGGATGTAGAGTTATTTAAAAAAAAAAAAAAATTGGGTTCATAATCTTCTTAAGTATAATCGTCTTAAGCATGTTTGACAATAGTCATTTTTTGGGTTAAAAGTTTTTGACTGAAATTATTAGATTATGGATGTTGTTCTACATATCAAGAGATTTTCAACAAAGTGAATATCATCTCACTTGGAGTTTGCATGTGGAAATTATTCCTTCCACAAGTTGAGCTATCATATTAACCACCATGATACCAAGTGGATGTCATGTCAACACACATTACTCACACATGTGGACTTTCAACAATATTCTAGAGGGTCCAAAATTCTAACATTAATTGGGGGTTGAGACATGCAAAAACTCAAAACCTAACCCTAGAGAGCTATCAACCATGTTAAAGTTAGGATAGGAAAAGGTCTTATTCTTATTGTTTTGTTTATTGTTCCATAGTTGAGCAAAGCCTTTCGGAGTGAGATATTGAAGCAAAACATATGAAGTAAACCTTGTAACAACCATATGTATGATAGTGTCCATGACAACTCCATAATGAGTACCCATTTCTTTATATTTAAATTTCATAAGCTTGACTTTCTAGTTGAGTTTTTCTCATATTAAGTTTTTTTAAAGTACATCTTGTATTCATTTTGTAAATAATATGTTATTTGCTTAACTTTCTTTCATTTTAGTATTTCATATATTAAATTAATAATATTAAATATGGATCTTAAATAAAGAATAATAAATTGCAAAAACTTGTAAAATTTATTAGACTTTCACTTAAAAATCTATAACAATTTACAAAACACTTAAAAAAAAACTTACATTTACCATCATACAAGGAATGAATTTTCTTCTTTTAAATGGTTACTAATATTTTTAAATGATTACTCATATTGATTAATTAATATAACTCAACATGTTATAAAGTGGATTGTTCATATAAGCTAAAAGAAAAGATATTATTTGAAATAATAAATAATATTTGTTGGTTAGGTGGGAATTTATTTTTTATTAAATGTATTTTTTAAATAATAACATATTATAATTTTTTGAATAAAAATAAATAATAAATAAATTAATGAAAAAACACATTTTTTTTTCCATATTTATATTTAATAATTGAATACATGCATGGAAATACCATTTCTTTGATCATATATAATTAGCATTTATATGGATTAAGTCAATAAATGTTTTTGAAATTCCAATCCTTGCAGCAAGATACCTTACGGCGGCCACAAAATATCTCGTATCATATTTATGTTTAAAATGACGTTGTTTGCTTTGACCGGAAAGAGTTTGAAAGATGCCCTTCTATTTATGGAATTATTGATGTTTATCATGAAGACGTGTCAAAGGGCATCACCGAAAATGGAAGGAAAGGACCAATTAAAATAATTCCTAGGTCAAAATGTGTTTTTTCACCTTTAATTATTGCAACTAAACAATCCCTCGGATGGATTCTGATATTTTTAATCCAACCTATTAATCATTGAAGAGCCAAGCTCTATCCAACGTTGTGAACACGTGTCCATCATCAGATAAGGAAATATCGTGGGTTGTTGAGCTAAGCTCTATCTGGCTTTGTGAACACGTGTCCATCAATATAGTGGGTTGTTTATGATATGATAATATGTGATTCCATCCTTATGGTGGGGACGCACGAAGTATCTTAAGAATCAACCATACAAAATGTTGATGCTCATGATTTCATGATTATCAATGTACTTTTACAATATTTCTTTGTTTGGCGTACATCTGAACATGATAATTAGCGATTAGTGGTGAGAAAAGTTTCACTATATTGTGATACAAATTTTAATGAGTAAACTTTTGTTAACGGAGTTAGTCGGAGGAGAGGGGGATTGTGCTTTGATTAATGGATTTTTCTTGGGAAGTTGTAGTCTGCCTCGAAAAACCCAGTATTAATTACAGACTTTAAGATTTGTAGTGGAAAACCCTCAGGCCTAGTCTGAGGTTTTCCTGTAAAGGATCGAAGGGATGTTAAGAAGGCAAGTGGCTACTGGGTGAAGAAGTTTTTGGATGGAAGCTGAGGTCAGAGCTTTGATGGATGTTGAGGACGAGGCACTGTGGAGTAAAGTTGGGCTTTTCGTCTCAGACGAAGAGCTAAGACATGTAACGGGAAGGGGTAAAGATAAGGTGACATGTTCGGAGTTCATACCAACGACAGAGTTTACAAGTTCAGAGACCGGTATACACCTAAAAGCACCATTTCCATGCTCTAGAAGGCTGCAATCAAGACAAGGAGGTTATCTCCATAAGACAGAAGATTGTCAAGCCACGACTCAGGGAAACACTCCACACAAAAGTCAAGGGGGAAATAGAAGTGTACGCTGAGGAAAGGGACAAGGGCCGAAGACGTGGAAATCAAACAAATCCAAGAGAAGGATGGTTCTAGGGGGGGATATCGGGTTGGAAGAGACTTGTAACTTGGCTCTATATGCATTGGTTGGTAGGATCTCATACAGAACTACGGGTAGACAGAGCCTATAGGAGTGGGTGATTACCACCTGGATTCCTTTGCTAGGATACTCTTCGGAGATAGTGACCCTAACTAGGGGATGGTATTGTTTCATATTTAACACATTGGAGGATTCTTTGAAAGTCTTAGGTAAGACTTGGATTGTCTAGGATGGAAGCCTCATGCTGAAGAGATGGAGGGTCAGTTTTGACTCGACAACTGACTATTTCGAGTTTCGACACATCTGGGTTCTGCTTCTCGGTCTTCCTTTACAACTCTCGAATGCCAGAGCACTTCATCTGGGTTCTGCTTCTCGGTCTTCCTTTACAACTCTCGAATGCCAGAGAACTTGCTGCTATTGGAAATGAGATGGGTCGTTACATCATGGTGGATGAAGAGGCCCTCAAAGGGACTAATAAAAGAATCAGGAAACTCATGGTCGAGATTGATATACATTGTGGTTTATTAAAGACCGTAGACATTGAATGGAGAGGGGGGGTCTTTGGACAGAAGTTGGACTATCTAAGAGTTCCTTTCAGATGCTCTTACTGTCGTAAAACAAGGTATTTACGTAAGAAGTGTCTAGGGTTTGTGACGAAGGAGGAATCAAAATCTTCAGGAAGGTGACACTTTGTGAGTCCTCGAGGGTGGAATCATACTGCAATGGGAAATTCAATATGACTAAGGAAGAAACAACATTGTCTCCTGAGCTTGACACTGATGCTAGTAAGTTACAAAAACTTTTCCCTTCCTTTTACTACTCGTTGTCAGATTTGGAACTAGATACCTTGAAACTTTCTACCATCCCGACATGTGTTGCTCATACTATTTTACCTACACATGTTATCCATGTGAGCGACCTGGGTGGGTTGCAGACTCAAGGGACTGTCGTCTCTAGCCCAGGGATGGGAGGGGGGTTTCCTACGGAACACCCTTCAACGGACAGTTGGGGTGAGGAGGGTCTAACATCTGAGACAACTGGGTGGAGAAGGGGTGAACAAGTATTTTGGGAGTCGAAAGTTAGGGAGAGCTCATTAGGAGCGGTCCTCGATTCCTTGGTTCCATCGTATCGAGACACCTTGACACCAACACCACTTCCCATATATAAGGGTCAAGTGTAAGACACATGCTCAAGCAAATGCCCCATTTACTAAACCATTTGTTATTTTGCCACATCCAAGTCTTCTTTCTTTTGCACAATCTGTCACTAAACACAACCTTAGGTCATCTTCCCTCTTCCATTTGCTCAATTGTGATTCCATCCTTATGGTGGGGAAGCACGAAGTATCTTAAGAATCAACCATACACAATGTTGATTCTCATGATTTCATGATTATCAATGTACTTTTACAATATTTCTTTGTTTGATGTACATCTAAACATGTTAATTGATTAGTGGTGAGATAAGGTTCACTATATTGTGATACAAATTTTAATGAGCAAACTTTTGTTAACGGAGTTAGTCGGAGAAGAGGGGGATTGTGCTTTGATTAATGGATTTTTCTGGGGAAGTTGTAGTCTGCCTCGAAAAACCCAACATTAATTACAAACTTTAAGATTTGTAGTGGAAAACCCTCAGGCCTAGTCTGATGCTTTCCTGTAAAGGACTGAAGGGACGTTAAGAAGGCAAGTGGCTACTAGGTGAAGAAGTTTCTGGATGGAAGTTGAGGTCAAAGCCTTGATGGATGTTGAGGATGAGGCACTGTGGAGTAAAGTTGGGCTTTTTGTATGTTGAGGATGAGGCACTGTGGAGTAAAGTTGGGCTTTTTGTCTCAGACGAAGAGCTAAGACATGTAACAGGAATGGGTAAAGACAAGGTGACATGTTTGAAGTTCATGCCAGCGACAGATTTTACAAGTTCAGAGCCTGGTATACACCTAAAAGCACCATTTCCATGCTCTAGAAGGCTTCAGTCAAGACAAGGAGGTTATCTCCATAAGATAGAAGATTGTCAAGCCATGACTCGGGGAAATACTCCACACAAAAGTCAAGGGGGAAATAGCAGTGTACATAGAGGAAAGGGACAAGGGCCAAAGACGTGGAAATCAAACAAATCCAAGAGAAGGATGGTTCTAGGGGGGGATATCTCCATAAGATAGAAGATTGTCAAGCCATGACTCGGGGAAATACTCCACACAAAAGTCAAGGGGGAAATAGCAGTGTACATAGAGGAAAGGGACAAGGGCCAAAGACGTGGAAATCAAACAAATCCAAGAGAAGGATGGTTCTAGGGGGGGATATCGGGTTGGAAGAGACTTGTAACTTGGCTCTTTGTGCATTGGTTGGTAGAATCACATATAGAACTATGGGTAGACAGAGCCTACAAGAGTGGGTGATTACCATCTGGATTCCTTTGCTAGGATACTCTCCAGAGATAGTGACCCTAACTAGGGGATGGTATTGTTTCATATTTAACACACTGGAGGATTCTTTGAAAGTCTTAGGTAATACTTGGATCGTTTAGGATGGAAGCCTCATGCTAAAGAGATGGAGGGTCAGTTTTGACTCGACAACTGACTATTTCGAGTTTCGACACATCTGGGTTCTGTTTCTCATGCTAAAGAGATGGAGGGTCAGTTTTGACTCGACAACTGACTATTTCGAGTTTCGACACATCTGGGTTCTGTTTCTCGATCTTCCTTTACAACTCTGGAATTCAAGAGCACTTGCTGCTATTGGAAATGAGATGGGTTGTTACATCATGGTGGATAAAGAGGCCCTCAAAGGGACTGATAAAAGAATCGAGAAACTCATGGTCGAGATTGATATACACTGTGGTTTATTGAAGACTGTAGACATTGAATGGAGAGGGAGGGTCTTTGGACAAAATTTGGACTATCTAGGAGTTCCTTTCAGATGCTCTTACTGTCGTAAAGGTTTATTGAAGACTGTAGACATTGAATGGAGAGGGAGGGTCTTTGGACAAAATTTGGACTATCTAGGAGTTCCTTTCGGATGCTCTTACTGTCGTAAAACAAGGCATTTACGTAAGAACTGTCTAGGGTTTGTGGCAGAGGAGGAATCAAAATCTTTAGGAAGGTGACACTCTGTGAGTCCCCAAGGGTGGAGTCATACTACAATGGGGAATTCAATATGACTGAAGAAGAAACAACATTGTCTCCTGCGCTTGACACTGATGCTAGTAAGTTATAAAAACTTTGCCCTTCCTTTTACTACTCATTGTCAGCTTTGGAACTATATACTTTGAAACTTTATACCATCCCGACATGTGTTGCTCATACTACTTTACCTACACATGTTATCCATGTGAGCGACCTCGGTGGGTTGCAAACTCAAGGATTGTCATCTCTAGCCGGGGGATGGGAGGGGGGGTTCCTACGGTACACCCTTCAATGAATAGTTGGGGTGGGGAGAGTCTAACATCTGAGACAACTGGGTGGAGAAGGGGTGAACAGGGAATTATGGAGTCGAAAGTTAGGGAGAGCTCATTAGGAGCGGTCCTCGACTCCTTGGTTCCATCGTATCGAGACACCTTGACACCAACACCACTTCCCATATATAAGGGTCAAGCTGAGGTAGGCCGAGAGGGGCTTATACTCACTATCAATTCAAGGGGGTAGGTTGATGACTTAGTAGGGAAGGATGGTCCCTGGTTGAGGGGGTTGGGGTGAGATATCTATCCCTTAATGACCAAAAGTGTGTGTAGGAAAGTACATGCATGTGCTACCACTCCGACAATTCAAGGCAACAACAAATCTGAATAAGGCGCGCTAAGAGGCATGAAAGCCCTAGCAAGGGCCAAGTAACAATCCTTCTCTCACTAAATATTAGGGGAGTTGGAGGGGCTCCAAAGTTAGCCTCCCTCTGCAGAGTACTTTCGAGAACTTCACGTGAGATTCTAGTTTTCCAAGAAACCCTGGTAGAGGAAAGGAAAGTTAGAGCCTTTTGGACAACCTTACTTCCTAACTCGCTAGTTTGTGCAGTCAGCTCTGTAGGTAGATCTGGGGGTCTCTGTATGGCTTGGGATACTGGCAAATTTAGTATCGTTCAATTTATAAGTTGTGGTGGCATTCTTCTGACAGGTACAATTCTTGAGGGTAATCGACAGGTCACCTTCCTGAACTATTACGGGTCGTGCACTGAGCACAAATATTTTGGGGACAAGATGGTTAACAATGGCCTGCTAACTTACAATAACATGATAGTCATTGGTGATCTAAATTTCACGGTCATTGCTGGAGAGGTGTGGGATGGAAAATCACGTCTAGACCCTTTAGTGAGGTATTTCAAGGGTATTTTCCAAGAAAACGGTTTAGTCGACATCTTATCCATAGACATATTGCCGACTTGGTGCAATGGTAGAGGTGGGCAAGATGGAATAGCAAAAAGACTGGACCGGATTTATATGTCTGAAGACTTGATTTCTACTTCTGGGAGACACAGGTTGTGGGTAGCTTACCCCTATATCTCAAACCATGCGCCTGTGCTACTCCAGTTTGACAATTGTCAACAAAAAACATCTTACCCTTTCAAGCTAGATACCATATGGTTGGGGGAAAGGGGGTTCAACAATTTAGTGCAAGAGGTTTGGAACTCCTTGGAATTCATGGACGAATCCTCAGCCCAATGAAGACTTGTCTGGAAATTGAAAAATCTAAAACATAGAGTGATAGCTTGGGAAAAAGTACAAAGGAGACTGAAACAAATGAATCTTAGTAAAATAGAGGAGGACCTTGAGGTCTATTATCACTCAAAAGCACAAAGGACTGACTCAACCGATATAGATCTCCACATCAAAGGATTAAAGGAAGAACGTACCAAATTCCTTATGGAGGAAGAGGAATCATGGAGACAAAAGAGCAGGGAAAATTGGTTACAGAAGAGAGACCAGAATACCAAATTCTTCCACCATTTTTCTAGCCACGGGAGAAATCGGAAAACTATTTGGGAGATCCACGATGATAACAACACTCCTCACACAGGACAGGAGGCCCTTGTATCTGAAGTGGTGAGAAACTTAAAAAATTTCTAAGTAGACACAGGCTAGAACTCGATTGTCGAGCAAGTAATTATAGTCCAACAGTTTCCCTGATTAGTAGATGAGAATGAAAATCAATTACTTGAAAAACTTGTACCAAAATAGAAATCCTAGATGTCCTTAAGGGCTTTGCCAAGGACAAAAGATTGGGGCCATACGGGTAGACGGTAGAATTCTTTTTCTACTACTTTGACCTGGTAGGGGATGACCTTCTGGAGGCGGTGGAGGAATCAAGGAGAGGTGGAACGATAAGTAGGTCTATAAACTCGACCTTTCTAGTACTCATTCCAAAAGTGAGAAAGCCCACTACCTTTGGCAATTTCAGACCTATATCGCTTTGTAATTTGGTTTACAAAATAATTGCAAAACTCATTTGAAACAGGATAAAACCGATACTTTCGAGGTCTCTTTCTGGGGAGCAAGATGGGGTTCTTAAAGGGAAGACAGATACTAGATGCGGTGGGTACAACTCATGAATGTCTCCACAATATCAAAGTAAAGAAATTGAAAGTCGTTATACTAAAGTTGGACCGACAGAAGGCATACGACTATGTTAACTGGGATTTTTTGCAGATGATCCTTCTCCGATCGAACTTCAGACTCTTGCTCACAAATTGGATTATGAGTTGTGTTAGCTCAACAACCTTTGCAGTCCTAATCAATGGCGGGACTACTCCATTTTTCCAGAGTAGGAAAGGACTAAGACAAGGTTTCCCCTTATCCCCACCGCTCTTTATCTTAGTGATGGAAGGTCTTATTCTATTACTCAAGCAGGCATAGTAAAAAAAAAACTTTTAAGAGTCAAGGTTTCGAGGTTGGTTAAGATTCTCAATTTATTTTTTGTGGACAATGTCCTTATCA